>MU191601.1:0-31568 GCA_016904865.1 Pissodes strobi
AGTTGTAGCAAGTGCATGCTGAGAGGAGACAGAGACGCCTAACTGAGACGCACGTCAGATTCCTCAAACGCATGAACTTGCTTAGAAACTATGAGAATATGTAATAGTAGATTAAGGTGTATATAACATGTAGCAACAACCAGTTAATAAATGTTATTATTATTATTATTATTGGAATTCTGGAAATCACATTCAACAATTTGTGCTTTGTGACAAAAGATATCATTCTATTTTTGACCAGCTTTTCTACGGCTTTTGATAGGGTAGGTAGAAGGGATATTGGACGGTAATATGAAAGATCTTCTAAGTTTCCACCTTTAAAAGTTGGCTTTAGTGAACCGGTCATGAAGGAAGCTGAAAAAGCACCTGAATCATATAAAGCATTTATAGCATCAACCAGCGGACTCAATGCATTGTCCGGCAGATTCCGAATAATCTTCACTGATATAGTGTCGTGTATAATTCTGATATATCTGTATGACGCATACAAAATGTTTCTAACACTAATATGTTTTGGATAAATGATAAGGGGTTCACTTGAGAGTGTAAATTTGCTATTAGATTCTGAGCAACAGCTAACCCAAACTAACCCAACCTACACGACGAGTCTTCTAGAAAATATATCTTGCTTATACCCAGTCTTGCTTATCATCTTTTAAAGTAATATCAGTCAGCAACAAAACTAATGGTTCCCTTAAGAATGCCGGTATAAAATTCCATATTTTTTTTCTTCCTGCAACATGCATTTATTTCGAATGTCTGAGTATTTTATAAATTTATGTCGCCTGTCGTCCGCTACTAACATTTAAGCAAATTGCTGAAAGTGGAGAAGCCTAATCGTGACATATTGGAGCGTTTTGCATTTATCGATTGATTATGAATTCCAAATTCCAGTATCGTTTGAGCCGCTCCTAGTTGGGTCGTTGATTGTTGATGTAGCAGCTTGTAAACTTCGCGCCACGTGGAAGCAAATGTTCTACCATTTCTCAGAGTTTAAAAGAGAATGCATTTTATATGTATCATCATCGACAAAATAAGAACAATATGATTTTATTTTAGTTAGAAACTCTATTTACTTAATACTTTAATATAAGCAGCAAGAATACTGTGAATAAAATTGGAGTGTTGGCTGTATAATTTTCAGTAAAAATGTGAAGATAAACAATAAACTGTCATTTTGTCGGTAAATACGTATCCGATCTTAAAAAAAGATGCAAATTTAGGTACTTAAACATCATATCTCCTCTTTAGCTATTAGCAATCAGCTGGTTTAGTGCAGATCGAACTCAGCTTCACTCCATTTTATTTAATCTACAGCCAATGACCAACTGAAAACGTGCTGTCGCTGCCTTTAATACACTGATTAACATAAGGTAGACTAGACGGAATAAATTTGACAAAGTTACAAAAGTTAATGTTGATCAAAGAAACTCTATTTATTTGTTTCCAATAGTTTAGGTGAGGTACATATCTTGTCTAGTACCCCTCGTATGATCGGAAGTGAAAACACAATCTTTCTTTAGCCGCAAGACTATTATGTATACATTGTATGCACCAGTAAATCTCTTTCTCCACTTCCCTAAGCGCACATCTGACCTAGTTATTCCTGGAGCAACGACCGGCGAACAGGAATAAACTAATACAAGATGACCCAAATATCGTAAGCCGGTGCATCACGTTCGTTCTATAGACTTTATTTTTATATTATGTGCAGCGTGTGATTTATCTAGAGATATTTTCATTTGAATTTGAATAGAGTAACGATTATAGAATTCACCATAATAGGTGACTTAAAAAATAGAATAAGATACGAAATTCAAGAAATGCCCGCGCGGTTGAAGAACTTGAATCACGGCTTGGTTTCTGTCAAGAAGTCAGCGAGGCAATGTTTAAAGAGATTTATTAAATACCAGATTAACATAGGTAGTTTTAATTGTGTTATTTTTATTTTTAGAGTTCTGTTTTTAATAAATCGGTATAAATTATGAATGCCATTTATATGATTCATTCTCGATTTCTGAAATTCTGGATAATTGTTGAGAGTATGTTATGTCATATAGCCGAACAAATAGCTTTAGAACCTAACCGAGTAATTTTTAAATAAACTTTCCTTCGTTTTTTATCGAATTTTAACTTTTGAACGGGCACCACTTAAACATGACTTAGTAGCCACGCATATTGCATGAAGCCAGAGCTGATGTTGTATCACAAGCCATATGTTCTCTTTAAAAAAAAATATGAATGACGTCATATCTTTGACAGCTGTCAATAAAAAACAAAGAAAGTACGTCAAAATGTCGGCAAATGAAAAATTAAATTGACGTGTCCGAACGTTTTTCTAAAACAAAATCCTTAATTTTATTAAATTGTCGAACAACTGTTTTATTTTCAATAAACTCTAATTTTAATTCTAAATCCAACGACTTATCACACTTAGCATGTTTCCGACGTTTCGGACTAAAAAATCATCAACAATGCTAGTTGGTGATGATTGCATAGAAACGAAACTTTGGGTCAAAAATATAATTACGTCATCTTATAGATATGGAATTCATTTTAGTCTGTTTCTAGTAAAATCAGAAAAAAATCCAATTAGGAAAATTCGGAGCCCAGTAATTCACAATATTGCGTTTTTCTATTTCTTTTTGTTCTATTTTAGTTTTAAAATTCATTCTCCTTGACACTTTTTCTCCTCTAATTTCTTGTGCTACGAAAAAAAAACATGACCCCGAACAGGTGATGAGAGCGTTGCTGGCTGCAGAAGAAGATGATTCCTTAGGACTTCGTACTATCGAAGAAGAACATGCTGTACCAAAAACCCCCCCCCCCCCCCCCCGGGAAATAAAGAGCGCAGAATGACTTTTTCCATGTGGTTCACCAAACAATGCGATGAAAATCCCCAATTTCCTCATAAAATTCTCTGGACTGACGAGTTATCTTTCCAATAATGGTGTACTTAATAGAAAAAAATAGACATTATTGGTCAAGGAAAAGTGAAAATCGATTTCAAACATCCAGGTACCAGAACCGCGTTGGAACAAATGTCTTGTGTGGCATTTTCGCAATCCGAATCACCGGACTCATATTTTACACTCAGTTATCCGAGTAAAATTCCTCCAGTTCTTCGTCAGCGGCGTCCGCTTCGGTGCATAGAGTTGAATTATGTTGACATCAAATGGCCGATCGTTTACCTTAATCAGCATCACCCTCTCGCTGACCGGCAGGAAGCTTTTAACGTATTGGGCTGTATCCTTTATTATCATCGATGATTTTAAATTGGTGTCCTATAAAAAAAGGATTCAAAACAGGAGACCAAATCCCAAGAAAGGCGCTAACACGGATGACCTGCTAAAGGTTGTGGCACCCACTACCAATAAATCATGGGTGTTTGTATCAGCTTTTCCTCCCGAGACTACAGCAACTGACGTTGTCAACTTCCTCAAAAAATATGAGCTCGACCATTGTTGTGTGTGCGAGAGGATGGTTACCAAAAAGGACCGCATATGTAGCTCCTTTAAGGTAGGAGTTCCCAAGAAGAACAATGATGCCATAATGTCATCCGATTTGTGGCCATCGGGGACTACCATAAACCATTTTCTCCATGTTCAACGCCCTCGATCCTCAGTAAACCAGCTGAAGAAAACTGTGGTGCAGTAACTGTTCCTGTACATAATAATAGTAATAAAAATATGTTTGGAAATTTTAATAATAAATTACATAATTATTATCTAAGTATTTTACACTGTAATATACAATGTTTGCGTACCTCTTTTTTGGATCTGGAGGTGCTCCTCAATGAAGTATCGGCAGATTGCTTATGTATAAATGAACATTGGCTAGTATCTGAGGAACTATTTTCAATTAAAATCAAGAACTACAGAATGATTTCTGGCTTTTCAAGGTCGGTGGGCTCTCATGGGGGTGTAAGTATATATATTAATGAAAACTTTGCTTCTTGTTCATCAAATCTTGAAGGTTTTTCTCTTGAAAAACATTGTGAAATAACAGGTATACTCTTGGAAAAACTTGATGTTCTTAAATCAATTATTTAATACAATGTCAAAAGCTTTCAAAAAGTTAAATACTAATAAACCTCTTATTATAACAGGGGATTTTAATGTGCATTTCAATGAAGCCTTGGATCTGTGCAATTTCTTTCGGTCATATAACCTCAAAAAATCAATAAAATTTGACACTCGTTATAGTAGATGTCTTGATAATGTATTTACAAATATTCATGATTCCTTGTTAAAATCCGAAGCTGTTGATCTTACTCACACTTTAGACCACAAAGGCATATTGCTTAAATGTCAAGTATCCCATAATACTTCAAAAACTAGAGTATGTTACAGGTCTATTACTGAGATGGGACTAGCCTCTTTAAACAACAGTCTTTGTTTTCAAAATTTTCTTTTTATCGACAATGAATGTATTGATGTAAATTTAAGGTTCAAAATGTTTATTGATTCCAGGGGCAATAATTTTGTCTTTCCCTGAAAAATCTAGGCTTGTCGAGCAAGGTAAACCATTTAAAAAAATTTCCTGGTTCAATGACGAATTGAAACTTATGAGGGAGAGGTTACAATTTTTGACATCTTTAAATAAAAGAGATCCCATTTTAGCATCAAAGGAAACCCTTTCTCAATATAGAAAAAAAATAGAGACATGCTATATATACATGAGGCAAATATTAAATCTAATGATGATGATTTTATATTAAATTCTAACAATCGTCAGCAGGCTATGTGGTCCCTTATAAACACGAAAAATAAGAATTTACCAATAAAAAATTCACCACTCAATGCAAATAGTAATAGTTTCTTCTGTGACATAGCTGAAAATGAAATAAATAAATTTAATCATACTGACCAATCTTTTGATACATACCTTAGTTTTATACCACATTCTGATCATTCTTGCTTCAGGTTTAAGCCAACAAATTTGGATCAAGTTTCAAAAGCAATTGATGAATTAAAAAATAGCCACAGTAAGGACTCTGATGGAATGAACACAAAAATAATCAAAGCAATTAAACACAACATTATCATACCTTTAACTAAATTAATGAACTATTCAATTTCATCTTGCATTTTTCCTTCAGTGTTTAAAACCGCAAAAGTCATACCTCTCTTTAAAGGTAAGGGTTCGGCTGATTATCACAATAATTTTCGTCCAATTTCTCTTTTACCAATTCTTTCTAAAGTATTTGAGAGGATTTTAAAGAAGCAGATTAATGACTATTTTGAATCTAATCGGCTTTTTGCTGTAGCTCAATTTGGGTTCAGAAAAAACAGGACAACAACACTTGCTATCGACCATTTTACAAGCAATATTTTGGAAGGATTTGAAAACTTTCTCGATACCCTTGCCTCATTCCTTGACCTTACAAAAGCTTTTGATTGTATCACCCACAGTATCCTTCTTAAAAAAACTCCATGCATATAACTTTCATCCTATGTCCATTCAATTGATTGAGTCTTATCTATCAGATAGATTTCAGTATGTGTCCTTTAACCAGCTTAAATCTGATAAAAAAAACCTTTGAAGTATGGAGTGCCTCAAGGGTCAGTCCTGAGTCCAATACTATTTCTCATTTATATTAATGCCTTGGGATTTTCACACAGTTCTATTTGCTGATGATACTACATACTATCAAATTATCACCCATCCCAAATCAATGATATGGATTTTAGGACCACAGAGAGCAGTTTGTTCGAGTGGTTTTTAGCAAATCGTCTCTCTCTCAATAACTCAAAATCACAAACAGTGAACTTCACCCTAAGGCATAATACTGTTGCACATCGCATTTTAACAAATTATTCACAGGAAGCAAAATTTCTTGGTGTCTATCTTGATCAGGGACTTACTTGGGAACAGCACATACTGAAACTTTCTCAAAAGCTATCCAGCCAACTCTTTTTATTTAGAAATCTTGCTAAGGTTACCTCCCTGCAAACCCTTCTTACAGCATACCATAATAACTTTCACTCACAACTAACATATGCAATCCTCTCCTGGGGACATTCTTGCCATGTAGACAGTGGCGAAGCGTAGGAGTAGACAAGGTAGACACTGCCTACCCAAAAATTGTCTACCGTTTATTTGCCATTAATTTATTTGGTGAAATTGTACTAGCTGTTTAACTAACATTTTAAAAAAATCGTAATAGGTACACAACACACCACCGACTTGCTCTCCTTATATGTCTATGAATCTCCAAACGAAATAAAAACCGCCTAATTACAATTCCCAGACCCCAGGAAGACATTACGAGATTTGTCTTCTGCACTAATCCAAAAACGCATCAAGCAGGCGACAGGCTGCGAGTCAGAGGTCTCGGCGTTCAGCGTACGTCCGCGATTTTCTCGGGGTCGAAAGACATTACACGCTTTGTCTATCGTAGTCACTGATCTTAGATCAGTGATCGTAGTTGACCAGCTATTTTTATTATGCTGCTGCGGGATACCGTTTACGGGAACGTTTGATATGGTCGGCTGCAGTACTTCAGTTTTGTTTTGTTTCATGACTGCTGTAAGCTATGTACATGTTTTTATCTAATATTTATGTATGTTACTTTTATATGTTAATATGTATTTTTTACCCTCTCTATATTTACTAGCACAGAATGTTACCATTTTATTGAAGTGAAACTTCTTTAGCGAGGGCAGTCAGAAAAAGTGAAAGATGAAACGGTTATCAAAGTGAAACGCCCTTTTTTAATTAAGCATGTTCCAGTAAAGCTAGAGGGTTGAAATTTTCAGGACATGTAGCCGAGGTAAAATGAAGTTTCTGGACGAAAACTGGACCCCCTAAAACTAATATAATTAATTTCGGGAGAATGGAAAGAGCTACAGGGTCGAAATTTTTATGGTAGGCGCGCCTCATAGGGGGCTACCTTTGACCACATGGAAACGGGGCTCTAATTTAAGGGGAGATTTTGGGGAAAAACCGTTTTTTGCCGATATCTCTGCAACGAAGCCTCGGATCGAAAATCTGACAAGCGATGACCCTGTGTTACCGAGTCAACAAATAAAAAGTTGAAAAAAAGGAAAAAAAAATGTCGACACCGACCGAGGCAAAAGTTGAGAAAAAAAAGCTTTAAAAAACTCAATTTGTAATATCTTTTTCAGAAGTTTCACTTCAGTTGTGTGCTTATAAAGGTGAGGAACATATTTTTTTTGTATCTTAATTAGTATATATCATTGTTTTATTTCATAAGGTTTATGAAATGGAGAAATAATAGTTGATAAGCATTTTTTGACATTAACAACGATTTTTATTATCTTTGTCTACCCGAACAAAAAATTCACGCTTCGCCACTGCATGTAGATAAGGTGTTTGGTCATGTATTCATATAATCACTGGACAGGGTTATCAGGAGGATTATAAACGGTTTTTAAGAGCCTGAAAATTCTCAAACTACCTTCTGTATACATTATGCAGTGCCTGTTACATGTTCATCAAAATATAGATCTTTATAAAACACAACAACATATTTATCAAACTAGAAATTACGATGCTCTAGTGCCAGAGTTCGGTCGGCTTGAAAGGTCCAGAAATGGAACCAGATACTTAGCAATAAATTTTTTTAACTGTATTCCAACATCTGTCAAAAGTCTTAATTTGAATCAATTTAAGAGACAAGTTAAAAATTATCTTCTGGCGGGTGCCTTCTATTCACTTGGGGAGTACTTCAGATCTAATTTTAATTTTATCCTGTAATTTAATAAATGTTTTTTTTTTAAAGTTTAGCAATAGGTTTTACACTGTCAATTTTTATTTTAGTTTTAGATAATTTTATTTTTACTTATTGCTGACTTGTAAAAGTACATGATTTGTATATTATTACTAATAAATACTCTACTTTACTCTACTCTACTCTACTCTATCATAACACCGACTCCGTGTTAAGATGTGTCTTTTCCTGAATGAAATTCCCTGATCTGATTTTCTGTTACAAAGGATCCTTCTCCTGCCTATCTGGTCCCACTCATTCCCATTTCATCCTAGTCATTTCTCTTTCCGCGTTTGCCAGTTTACCGACTGTGTATAATGTACATTCTAGGTAGCAATTCTAATTTTCCTCCCTATGATTCTTAGCACCCCCTGACCATTTAGGGTCGTGCAGAGAATTGGCCTTGGTTTAAGTTTGTTTGCCATAATGATTTGTTTGGAACATTGATGCGATGGTTTCCCACTTGCATTCCGCATCCTATGCCGTTGACCGCTTTTCCGAGTTTCATCCGCCTTTAAGGTATTGCTACCTTTGGGCAATAGGGTGCTCGTTTTATTTTTCAGCCACTCCTAACCTGGAGGATAGACGCTGTTTGCGCCGTCCATTCTGAGTCAGACGCTGCGTGGGAATCTTCTTCACCTTCCATCCTTCGAGATCTTACCGGCTTGGGTGGCCCTACCGGTAGCTCCTACCCGCCGGCATCGCTCACTGGATTTAAGGTTTCTGAGCCCTCTCACCAACGTCAATATGATGATTCCTAAACATTAGACATGCCATTTTAAAGCTCACAACGAATTAAAATATCTTTTTCATTGTTAATCTTTTAATTCATTCTTAGCACTTAATGCCGTGTCTAATGTTTCATATAATAATAAAATAAAGGAACTGTCTTAATTTTCGAGCCGTGATCCATGTAATGCAGATGGTAAAGGTAGGATTTTCCACAATATTATAAACATCGCCCAGATAGAGGCCTTAATACTTTAGAGGACATTATTTGAAGTATTTTCTATTCCGAAAGACGAAAGTTGTAACGAGCGTAGGGCAAAAAACTGAAACTATCATTGATATTTGAACACTCCTTTGAAGCGAACCAATGAAATACTGATATCAGCAATAGAATCTTTAATTATGTTGAAAATATTATTACGCTGATTTTTCCTTGAGGATATACTTTCCAAAAATAAAAGACGATTCAAGTTGTTTTTGGATTCGCCCCTTTTCTATAATACAGAAATGTTTTCTTTCATTTGGCCGTGTTGTAATCGATACTAGAAAATTTAACTCGTGCAACACCCGGAACATTTTCAGGTATGATGACCACTTGTCAAAATAAATTCGAAAATTCATGGCCCATATTCATTTTACTTATTACATTATGTTATGAACAGATTTCATTGGGCCGTCCTCCTTTACCGAAATAAACTTTGCCCTGAGAGTGATATTAAAAAATATATATTAAGTCTCCAATCTTTACGATGAGGAAGTGGCAATATTAAAATTTGGCGCCTATTCTATTTTCGTCTATCTTTCGCAACCTGTCAAAGAATGCGCGAGTTTCGAGTATAATTATAAACTACACAATCCGACATTGTAAATAATAACCTAGGCTAATGTAGATTACATTTCGTTTTACGTTTGCATTGAAGGTTAGGCGCCGCTCAATGCAGTTCGTTGTAAGGATGATTGAATTAGTTTCGTTGTTAGTTGTCCAATCTATGGCAGCGTAGGCTATAGGATTATTATCGGGATGTCACGTCATAAATTTTTTTCATATGAGCTTAATCGACTTCGAAAGGGAAGGTTCTAAATTCGACGAGTCAGTACTTTGGCATGTATATATGTTCGCCTCTAGCTTTTGGACGGATTTATCCATTTCGATGACATTTTTTCGTGTTAAGGCCTATTTCCATTAAGTTATGTAGATAAAATGGAATATTTACAGAATATAAAGCAGCGGAAGAGTAAGGTATGTGAAATTATTTATTTAGGGTTGTAACTAGGCCATATTTTACTGACATGGTTAGATTTTTTAAAGCCATGTCAGAAAAAGTTGGATATAGTACCGTTGAAACTGTAGTCAAAATCCAGGGGACTGTGTAGTAAACTCAATGTTTTAATAATTTTTTATTATTATTATATACAAATTTGTATCTTAACATGTTTGATAACAAAAAACTTAGTAATTATTGTTGAATATGCCCACCGTTTCTATTGATACCAGGGTTCGAAAATATCATGATATTTAAATATATATATCACATGATATATATCGGATATATATCAGATATATATCCGATATATATCATTTTCACAATTGTATCATTTAATAAAAAAAACAGCAATGTTTTATGCCTAAACTTTACTTTAGAATAGAATAGAATAGAATAGAATTGAATTTATTCATGTTATGGAAGTTATTTATAATGAAGTTAAAAAAAACTTACAAAACTTCTTACACACGTCAGAACAATATAATATTAAATTAAAATAGACACCTATATATGTGTCATTAAAACTAGTATAAAAATCCATAAAGTTAACAAAAAGATTATTCTCTATAATATTATTTTCACTAACAATTACATCTTACGGTAGTTTTTATACTGAAATGTTCAGTCTATTAGCTAAAAAAAAACAATTAAGTAAAACACTAAGTGTAATAGAAAAAAAAACATACATACAAACATACATACGATTATTCATTCACACACACATACATACACAATTATAAAATTTAAAATCTCAATATATAAAACTCCATTAAAATATTTACTAGGAAAAACCCATGAGTTCAAAATAATTGGGCAAACAAGACATTTCGAAAATCAGGTACAGCTATTTAAATTTTCATACATTTCGTTAAGTGAAAAGAAAGCATTCTGCAAAAGAAATTTTTTTAAATGAGTCTTAAGTTGTTTAGTTGGCAGAAGCCTAACGCCATCTGGAAGTAAGTTGAATAGTCTTATTCCATGGTATGTAACACCCGTCTGACTCCTTGTCAGTCTAGTATAAGTGGTCAATAGGTTGTGTCTGTGCCTGGTTGCATGGTCATGTTGTTGTGCATGTGAGCCATATTGATGATTATGGTTTTTAATATACATTATACACTCTAAAGCATATAAGCATGGTAATGTTAGAATACCCAGCTGAATGAAAACATGCTTTGTCTCATCTCTGTAGCCCAAGCCTCCGACCAAACAAGCGATGACAGATAGGTGAATGACCCCACATCACAATTGCATAACTAAGCCTTGAATGGAATAGAGCAAAATATGCCATTCTTAGTATGTGTGTACTAAGTTTGTCCGCTAATTGTCTAAGGGCAAATATACTTCCACAGAGCAATCTTCGATCGAGAGTCACACCCAGATATTTAATGGATTGAGGATTAGACTGGAGCCCTCCAAGGTCGCGGGTAGACGACACCATGATTTCAGTTTTAGATCTGTTTAAGGCCAGTCGATTTCCAGCAAACCATTCCTCTGCCTTCAACTGCGCCCCAGTAATGCTTTGTCTCAGATTCTCCAGGTATTCATCAGCCACAGTGTCATCGGCATAGTAGGTGCTTTTGGTGGTATCAAGAAAGTGCTCCATATCGCTCAAAAAGATGAGGAAGAGAATGGGGCCCAATATGGAACCTTGTGGGACCCCAACACCTATATCCAGCACCTCAGATCGTTCACCGTTCAACAACACTGATTGTTTTCGATTGCAAAGATATGATGCAATCAGTTTTAGACATGGCTGGCCAAAACCCAGTTTTTCCATTTTAGCAAGAAGTAGATCATGAGGGACACAGTCAAATGCCTTACTCAAGTCGCAGAAGATGGCCGCTGAATAGAGACCCTCTTCAAAACACTGTAGTGTGTACTCGATATATTTCAATATGGCATCTGTAGTGCTTAGATTTTGTAAGAAACCAAACTGGTTCTTGTTAATGACATTATTTGCTTCTAGTTGAATTTTTATGGCTTTCTCGTAGATCTTGGAGACTACAGGCAATATTGATATAGGCCTGTAATTTGATACACATCTTCTCTATTTCCTTTTTTGTAGATCGGTGTTATCGATGCAACCTTAAGTGAGCCAGGAAATACCCTTTCTCGAATACACTGGTTAAGGATTTTGGTGAGAGGAATGATTATTATGTTTTTTACAGATTTTAATAGTGGTGCATTTAAACCATAGATGTCTCTGCTATTTTTGTCTTTTAAAGAACTCAGAATATCGCGCACTTCATTAAAAGTGACCTCCCTCAGCTGAATTGGTAACTGGCCCCCATGCTGTACAGAGATTAGAGGATCATGATTAGAGTCAGGTAGATCAGAAACAACCATGTTTGCAACGTTGACAAAGTAGGAGTTAAATTCATTAGGAGTCAAGTTAGATTTGTTTGGTTCTGTTTTGTTTTTATTTATGAGACCCCGTAGTGTTTTTGTCGAGGGGGATTTCAGTAGTGAATTTATGTACACTAAAATACCACTTTTGACAGAAATTACCACTAATTACCAGTAATTACCTCCGAATTACCACTCATTTCCTCTATTACCTCAAGAATTACCACTCAATACCACTTAAATTACCACTAATTTCCACTAATTACCACTAATTACCACTTAAATTACCACTAATTACCACTTAAATTACCACTGAAATTCCCACTTAATACCACGAATTAAAGTTAGTTTCAAATTATGCACTTGACTTAAAACTAATGGGGAAGTCCGCTCTTTCAGAGGTTTCAAATCAATACGGAATTTTCAATTCTGAGCCAAGACAAAACTCCTATTATTATGTTGCTAATATAATAATAATGACACGATGTACATTTTTTTTCACCAGATTTTAGGGGTTCAAAAAATACGATTGGGTTTGAGCTGTATAGGTGTTATTCGAGACATTATTTAAGCGACCTTGGTTCTATTAAATATGTAGCGATAAGTAAAGAAAACTTTTTAAATAGGCTATTTTTTATTACCCTATTCTTCGAAACCTATAACAAAAATAACACCAACAAAATTCTCTAAAACATTCTTTTCCAATACAACTTCTTAAAATAAAACTTTAATAAGAATATTATTTTATAATGACATGTCATTTTACAAATTCTGGAATATGATATTCAAAACGAATATTTTGAAAAATTATTTTAACTTTAGTTTTAATGAGCTAATCTAAAAAAAAACATAAAAACTCGCATAAAAACAAAAACTAAACAAATCTTTGGTCAACTTTGACAACAAATTAACATAATAATACAGATAGGAAGCATACCCTAAAGCTGCTGGATTCCATTCAGAAGAGGGCTGTGCGTCTCGTCGGCGATCCGGAGTTGACCCGGAATCTGGATAGTCTGGAACATCGCAGACATGTGGCCGAGATGTCTCTGTTTTACAGATACTTTCACGGCAGATGTTCCCAGGATTTGGCCCGCATAATCCCGCCCCTGGCAACTCCTGTCAGACAGTCCCGACAGACGGCAGGAGCGCACAGTGGCGTGCAGTGCCATTTAGGAGAGGGTAGGCAACATAATAGCAAATGATACAGAAGGAATAAGCCCGCTTCAGGCGCCGCCGTAGGTAGAATTTTTTTCAGGTGCCACACCCAAAATCTTCCCTTTTGAGGCTCCAAAAAATGTAGGCATAAAGCCTTTTCAATTCGAGTTTCGCCAAAACTATACAAAGAAAATGCATTGTAAATGGTTAGTCGACTGGCCTTGTTTTTCTGAGACATTTGACACATTATTTACATCAATATACCCACGTTTACTCTACAATTTCCTTCTTCGCCAAAGAGTAAGCACAGCCAACAATACATTTTAATTTTATGACGACACCTGCAGAGCCACTAATAATTGTCATGGATTTTTTTATTAAAATATCGAGGTTTTCTTTCTAACCAACAAAACTAACCCATAAAGAAAACAACAACCCCTTGTATAGGTACTAAACTATCTAAACTTTAAAAACTATAACTAAAAGCGCAGGGCGTCAAATACCAATCTCACACAAGAATAGGGCACATGGAAAAGGGAACCTGAGATTATTCTTATTTATGGCTGGCCAATGCCGGTGTTGTATTATCGGGTTTCAGTTTCTTGCAAAAAAAAATGCATGACGTTATTAATACGAATACCCAGATATCGAAATATTAATAAATTTAGGGGGACCCCATGTACTGTAATTTTAAACATTATTAAATAATAAAGCTTTCTTAACCATACCCTATATTGATGTAACCGGTAATTGCTTTCAAACCAATTACTAAAGCGCAAAAAAACAATAACAATATGATCCTTGGTAAAAAAGAATGTCTATCAAATCAAAACATTAATTAAAGAGAGCACATTTTGGCAACAGCACTTATCGTTGCGTCGCGTCGGTCGGCCCGGACCATCTTCGCATGCTTTGTCTCTTTTCTTTTTATGTAACGTTTCATTTGGCTGTCTTTTTTCAAGCACTGTTTTTCGCTTCCATAGTAAATCCAGTATTGACGGTATAAATGCATGCCTTCGGTTTGTTATGGAATGCTTTTTAGCGGTTGCCGTCGGAGAATATTATTCCGTTTAATATAGGTAGCGTAATATGAGTGGTAGACTGTGATGTTTTTCTATAATATAATTAATATTTTAATTGGCGCTTAAGATAAGCTGTTTAAATTTGGATTATACTTATTAGTAAAATTATAATTTATATTATCAGGATTAAAATTAAATGAGAAAATATAAAAAATGTCAAAACATCAGGGTAGGCAATGCATTTGTGCTTTCATTGTGTGCACGCCACTGGGAGCGCACCAGTTCGTCGTACAACTAGAAACACCTAGAACATCGCTTTACCAGAACTCCTTTGTCTGGCGCACTGCATCACTGTGGAACTCACTTCCAGGACATCTGTTTAGCACTAGTTACAACCTACAAATATTCAAGAATCGTGTCAATCTACATCTTCGCACACCCACGGCTCGTCGAGCGCCATAGGATCTCCCTTTAGTGTGTGTGCCTCTGCCATAAAAAAAAAGTAGGACGGTTCGTAGAACACTCATCAATTCAACAGTCAAAATGTAACTCATCCTGATATCACTTTCCAGTTTTAATGATATAATTTAAAAATATATAAAGGTACAAATCTTCGGTCAACTTTGACAACAAATTAACACAATAATAATACAGATACTTATAAGTAGGACAGTCGGTAAAGCACATCAATTCAACAGCGAGAATGTAACTTATTAAATTACCTTAAATATACCGAGTGAATACTTTTATTCTGGGATATAGGAAAATACCTGCCAACTTAATAAATTACTGGAATAGTGTCGGGTGTTTGTAAACCTTATGTCTTAAAAAAGGCTCTCGTAAAAAGCTTAAAGTTTAATTTGTTTGGGTTAGTCGGAGGGTCATCTGTAACAAGAAACTATGATAAGAGGTTTGAGAAAAAAAAACAAAAGATGAAACTTATTTTTTAGGACACTTTTATGGATTTTGATGTATTATCAAAGGTGACAACTGAAAGCACTAGAGTAGAGGTGTCCCAAAGAAAAATGTTAAAACTATTTTTAACGAATCCTCTTAAATTACCGGTAATTTTGTTCCAGATAAATATATGCGCTTATTCCAAACACATTTGGTTTTTTTAAGTTTTAAGATATAAAGTATAAGGACACATATCTAATTTCTGCACGTATTTTCCTAAGTCACAAAATAAGGATTCGGAAATAGTAGAAACCTAGGTGCTTCTCGATGAATTAGTTGGACCTCGTACCTCGTGTACTAATTTGAGAATAAATATGGATATTTGAAACTACAATATATCATTCAGGTACAAAAAAATCATAATTTAGACGAAGGTTAAATTCGAGGTAAAAATCTAGTAAATAATATTATATTGTTTACTTATTTTTACATAAATAAGCCTCTAAATAGGAAACACATATTTAGGCTCTTATAAAGATTGTTTCAAAACTGTTTTTCTTTATATTTAATAAGTCCACCCTTTTAAGTGAAAATGGCCCGTCTCCGATCCAATTAAGAGGTCCGTAGAAAATAAATGCCATGTTTACTTTAGCTACGTCACTTTTTTTGGCCAAATTAATAAATCAGACTGTTGACTCAAAAATGACATAAGAGATATTTCATTATTAATTTTTTTAAGGACTTTCCCAATATACCATCCGTCATCATATAGTACAGCATAATACTTGTCGATTTCCACAGAACCTAGGTCAGGTAAGCTGACATACCGTGTTTAGGTGTATCGTGGGTATTTAGCATCCATCTAGGATAGGTGAAAACCTAGAAAATTGAAAGAGAAACCGAGATACACATAAACACCCAAATATTTGTAACTATTTGCCGAATGTGTGGTGGCGGGAGGGGTCGCGGCGTGAGGTATTTTAAAAATATAACAAGATGCTTTCGATCACACTTTCCATATCTTTTACACATTATTAACACAAACTGTACTCGAAAGAAATAAGGCCTTAAAAGCTTTAAAATCAGCAGGGAAAACGGATGACCACTGCAATCTGCAACGGTTTATCGTGATGTTATTGATGTTAAACTATTGCAAGGCTGCCACTTCTCAGGCAATAGAAATACTCCTAGGAAAATGAATGCCGGTTTTTAACTGACACTAATAGGGACTCTGAAACATACTTAGTTTACTTAAAGCTTAGTTACATAGTTTAATTAAAATCTATAACGTCCTCTAAAGTAACGCAAATTCGAAGGATGGCATAATTTTAATATTACAAAACTACTACTTATTACCACAAACTTTCCTTAAAATGCAAAAAATTACCACTAATTACCACTAAATACCACTAAAATTACCACTAAAATTACCACTAATTTCCACTAATTTCCACCAATTTCCACTAATTTCCACTAATTACCACTAATTACCACTAATTACCAGTAATTACCACTAATTTCCCCTAGAATTACCACTAATTACCATGACTGTGTACACTAAATTACCACACTGAAATCCCCCTCGGTTTTTGTAGGGTTACTGGCATTTTTGACAAAGTTATCGTTTGCTATTTTTTTTTGTATTATTATTTCAGATTTATATTTCAGCCTATATTTATTTCTTATCTTCCGATTTTCTTCTGTGTTATGCATCTTACAGTATTCATTTAGAAAGTGAAGTCTGTCGCGCATGTTTCTTTGTTCTTCTGTAAACCAAAGCACTCTCAATGAGCTATGCTTACAGACTATATGTTTCTCCGGGAAAGCATTTTGATAAGCTGAGGTCAGGCTTCCAAGAAAGATATCCATCCCATCGCAGGCACTGAGCACACCACTGTCTATAAAATCCCAGTTGGTGTCATTAACCAGATTAAAAAATGTATTTTTGCCTACTTTTGTAATAGGACGACAGATCTTAGTGGCATTCCCAATCTCCCGCGCCGGACGTTGAATCCTCATGACCTGACACAGGTGGTCGGACAGTAGTGCATTGATGTTAGTGGTTTCACAATGATTAAAACCAAAATTAACAAAGATATTGTCAATGCAATTTGAACAACGTGTATTTTCAACACAAATGCATTAACAAAAAACTATATTCTAAGCAGCAAAACCTTTGATTCCAACATTTCTAACTCTAATTAAAAAGAAAAAATATTAAAAAAAGAAACAAATTATTTTATTAACATTGAAATCTTCATCTGATGAATTATTTATATCAATAATGTTATTACTATTAGGAACAATAACTTCAGAATTCTCAGATATGGCTGGTTCCCTTGCCCATTCAATGTTGGTTTTCTTTTTGTCTATATTTTGATTGATGCACTTCAACATGAAAACCAGTCTACTGGTTTTTTGGTTTCCTAAGCGATTCCGTAAATAAGATTGGACCAAACCAAAAGAAGCCCTTTCAATCCCTGCTGTAGATGCCACTGCAATATGTAACTGTTCACACGATTCTAAAAAAGTATTCTTGTTGGCCAGTCCGGAACAGGAACCGATTTCCACCACGTTATTGGTGGAATAAGCCTAAAATAATCCCCAAAAATGTACTGAGGAAATAGGCTTACTTTGATATAAGAGACATTACAAATGGAACAGAAGAACTGTTATTATTGTTTAAATACTCAAAAGCCTCCCCCCTTTTTGAGTAGTTGTTAAATGTCGTTACAAAAATCGGTAATGTTTGCTAGATAATGAATTGGCCCAAGTGCCATATTTTTCTCCCAAAGAAACTTTTTCTTATTGAAAATGGCTGTCCAATTCTAGTTTATGCCACACCTCTACACACACAGAAATAATTGTTGTATAGTCTATTCGAACTGTATCAAGACCTATGGCTTTTGAGTCTACGCGAGTAATTAGATCAGTGGCATTTACTGCAATCTGGACATCATGAGAATTTTTATAATGTCACTTTCGACAACATCCTTATGGTCGTGGCATAACTGAACCAATACTGCCCTATTGTCTAAAAATTGCTTAAGTGCATTGTTGCGATGCTTGCGCGCGGTGCACCCATCGATACAGTTATTACCATGTTGTACAGAGGCATATTGAGGAGTTTTCTAATATTTGGAATGGTGGAAAACATTTTTAATTTATTAAAGAAAATTATCGAATATATCGGATATATATCAAGCTATGAATATCATGATATATATCGTGATATATATCATGATATATTTCACTTGATATATATCCTCCAAACCCTGATTGATACAATCTCGGAAGTCCCTTTCTAATTTATTTGTTGCATGGGTAATAAAATGGATTGTTCTGGTTAAGGTCGTTTATATAGTATAAACATCTCACTCTGAGCTCTTCAATATTGGCACTTCTTTTAGCATATACCTTGTTAAATATCTCCACAAAAACGCATCTAAGGGCGTGAGATCTGGGCTGTTCGGTGGCCAGTGGACGGATCCCCGCCTATTATTTGAGCATATTGGCGAATTGGAAGCATATCCAAGAGAACCTCTATTTCCTGATTTAAAAATTGTAAATACCTTTCGCTAGTTAGGGAACCTTCATAAAAATAGAGCCATTAATTTGACATAATAGCTGTTTTTGTCACTATCATTCACGGCTGTTTTGACACATTTCGTATTTTTCTTAATGGAGGGCAAGGCTACTTCGATTGGTCTGAATTCATGCTTTGCCAACTTTTAAAGGCAAGTAGCTCGGAAATGGCTTAAGCAAATATAGACAAATTATATATTTTTGTAATCGGAGAACATAGATCTTTTATCCTGAGGAGAAATATACAGGGTGTCCCATTAAAAAATATATAATTTTTGGTTTTTCGCACACCCTATATAGACAAAAATATGTTTTCTGAAAACTACTTCTCCAGCACTACAACTTTCATATTTACATCTTTTTTCTACACAGTGGCACAAAAAAGCCAAGGGGGGTGAGAAAATATAAAAAATGACCATGTACAGGATGTTCAAGTATATTTGAGATGTCGAAACCCCTCTGTAGATTTATTCTTGGAGCTAGAAAAAAAAACAAATAAATGAGAATCGTAGAGCTGTAAAAATATGTATTAACTTGCAATTATTTAAATGAATCGCTTTTTATATCGATGATTTATCAGATAGTCCGTTCGATACTGATTCCAAATATATCAGGTTTGACATCTCTATCATTAAATCCAACTGAGAAAAGTGACAAAAACTGTGCCCTAAGCTCAATGCCATCGTTTCCCAGCCGGTCATAAATCAATTAAAAAGTAGATAAATTTTTGAAACATTTCCGAAAATCCCAGGATAGGGCTATTTATTTTTTTCTCCCACGTTTCGTTCTTCAAATATCATCTTCAAGTCAAATTTTTCGGATCCGACATGTGTCTCAATACACATCATGTTAAAAGATAGTTTAAGTCCAGAAAATCTGAATTTACTAAATAATTAATCTTAGGAATTTTTATCGGAAATTCGGTTAACCAAAGTTTGGCCTCGTTGTTTTCAGTAAGACGGCGTACCATGCGTTTTTGAAGTTTTCACGTAGTTGGATAGGAAACTCAGGGATAGTAAACTGGCCAGCTACGTCTCCCGACCTCGCCCCAATAGAGTTTTTCCCAGCGTTAATAGACAACATTTTTAGAAAATATATAAACAATTTGGCAGGCCAAAGCAAATTCTACTAGACACTTTTCAGTCTCAACAAGAAGTTCGATTCAAAACTCGGTCAGAAAAATTACCCACCAAGCAACTAAGTGCATCTTTTTGAAATTTAATTTTTAGTACTGTTTTATTCTAGCCAATTTAGCAGGGCAGTTCTTACAGAAACTTTAACTGTTCTACTATTAGTTCTTCTTGAAAGCACCCAACAGGCGCCATATTGGTATTGTTCTTATAATTACCTCGACATCCTGGTACACAACACGAAGACGACATTGTTAGTATATGTCACTACCACAGGACCAATCACTAGGGGTCGATTTCAGTCAGTATGCTTACGTCATTCTGCTGATATCAGAGAGTCGTGGCCTTGTTCTTTCAGAGGTAAGGCCCAACTAAGCACCAGTATGCTATCAAAATAATGAAGTATCTACATGATGTACGAAAATAATATATTTTTCTGGCTATAAATCCGCTTTAGAGCGGTTACCTCAAATCATTAGTACACAGGAGGAATCTAGAGTCCACAAAACATGCTTGAATATCGTTTATATCCACATAGAAAAGGTCGAAGTTAAATGATGTTGCAAGGTTTAGATAAGCAATCAGAAAAAGGAGCTCTATGTATTCTGCCAATTAAGTAAGATATAAACTACCATAGGAGGTCGACGTGTACAGCTTTACCAATCTGACCGTGTTTTGTAACAAGAATATTATGATTTAATTTATCGAAAGCTGTAAATGTTTTTGGATTTCAGATGTGTATATTGTCACTCATTCCAAGAGTCTTCCGAACGTTTATCACCAATGGGGCAATATCTTTATTATTTAATGAACTTGGACACCCATTTTCTGTCTGAATAAAATAGTTTTCGCAATTTTATGGTGGTTGCCCAAAAATGTTGTACGTGAACTGTTGGCAATCTTAAAACTTGATGTTTATGTATATTTGTCTAAATTATTTTCTTTAAGTTCTTCAGACCATTTTGGATTTTAGTAAATTTCTAGCGATATTTATGGTTTTTTAAGCCTACAAGCCACCTTCTTGACTAATTTCTTCAAAATTGCTCTTAAGCTGAAATATTTTTTAAGGTTTTTTATATCTGTAGATAATTTGCAGTTTTAATACATTCCTGTCGATTTCTTTGTCTATTTTTAACCTATCCGACAAGCCGTTCTTTTGACCAAATTCTTCTAGAAATTTCTCTTTTAATTCGGTGTAAAGCTCGCATTGTCCATGACTTTATTTAAATTAATGTTCGAACTTGTTTACCTTTTATATTTCCCCACCTTACTTCAGATGGGGCTCTTTAGCTGCAGAGAAAGCAACCTATCTAAAGGAAGGATAACCTGAGAAAAAAACGCAGTCCTCCTGGAAGGAGGTTGAGGCAGCGGGCCAACTCCCCGCTACTCGGAAAAAAAGTAAAATGTTAAAAGACCCAGTCAACAGCCTCAGCCTCGGAACGGACAGAACCACTTACGACGACACAGGTCACGGAAACGGATGATGAATTTTGCAACATGGAATGTACAGGGCATCTCCCAAAAGGTAAATGAAGTGATGTTCGAACTAAAAAGGACACACGTTGAATTGGCAGTGCTGCCGGAAACAAAAAAGAAGGGACAAGGATCGGAAAATCTTGGATATTACGACCACTTTTACAGCGGAGTGCCGAAAGACAAAAGAGCCCAACAGGGCGTGTCAATTTTTGTTTCCAAACGACTACTGAAGTGTATAACATCGTGGGAACCGATTAACGAAAGAATCATAAAATTGAATATGACCATGCGTGGACAGAAACTTACAGTATTTGGAGTATACGCGATCAACGACGATGCTATAGTCGGGAAAAAAGATGACTTCTTCGAACAATTACATCAAGAAGTTACCAAAGTTGGCCAGGGTAGAGAGATTGTAATACTCGGCGATTTAAATAGCCGTACCGTACAAAACAATCGGACAGGGTTATCGGAAGATACGGAGAAATCACAGTGAACGACAACGGGTATAGGTTAGTGGCATTCTGCGAACAGAATGAATTAAAAATTACAAACGGCTTCTTTCCACATAAATGGATACATAAATACATTTGGACACAGCACACAAGAAATCTAGGATCAATTATAGATTACCTCATTATACGACAGACAACGCCTTTAATAATCCACGACGTTAAAGCCTATAGAGGGGCCACATGCGGCAGTGATCACCACCTTCTGATTGAAAGATGCGGTTCCCAATAAGATCAGAAACAATCCCACAAACCGAAAAAGACCCGGAACAGTATGATAAAATATACCCTGTGAGATATAATCTAGAGAGCATGGAATGTGAAAGCACAAGAGAACTATATAGACGAAGACTCGACGGAAAGCTTTCAAGCCCAACAGTTCGAGAACACCACGAAGCATTATAATCACATAAAAAGATGCTTAGACGAGGCAGCAAAGGAGTCATTAGACTGCATCGAAGAAAATAAACCCACAAAACCCTACTGGTGGAATGTAGATGTGGAAAAAGATATAAAGGAGAAAAAGCATAAATATGAAATATATCTTAACAACAAAACAGAAGAAAATAGAAGGTTGTTTAAAAGAGCACAAACAGAAGTCAGAAGGAAAACAGTGCAGAGGAAAAACGAGTCGTGGGAAAAGCGATGCAATACGCTCAACTGTTACTTAGGAGGAACAAAAAGTAGTGAAAGCTGGAGACTACTAAAATCTTTGCGCCAAAATAATGGGAAGGATATAATATCACCCATATCCCTTCACAAGTGGAACAATTACTTCAAGGACCTACTAACCGAAAACCGCCCGAGTTACAGAGAGAACAACAAATTCAAATTGTTTATTCATGTTAATACATCATATGTGTTTACACAAGTCAACCAAAATATACATACATTATTATTCAAAATTTAAAATTCACTTATTTATTCTCATTCATTTAAAAGAAATTAGTACTTACATGCTTATATAATTAACCAGACTAATTAACCAGACTAAATTAAATTAAACAGTAATAAAAGTCAAATAACATAAACAGGACAAGGTTAAAAGGGGTGACTATCCTAAAACATTAAAATTTACACCTAAAACTCACACTACAATCAAGAGGACGGGTAACTGGTAATTAAAAACTAAGTCTTAACTAGGTACTTATTATCACAATTGGTTTAAATATTTTTTACTATGAACTTTAAATACCGACCAGTTTGTTGTTAAGGCAAATGAGAGTGGAGTTGTAAAACTCTTCCAGGGAGTAGAAGGCTTTTTCAAGTAAAAATTGTTTTATTATTCTCTTAAACTTTGACCTACTTAGGACTATTATCTTCTCTGGAAGTTTATTAACCAGTTTGGCCGGGCCATTCTGACACCTTTGCAGTCTATGGTAGGGAGTTATCAGATGTCCCTTATGTCTGGTATTATGATTATGAACATCTGCAAAGCAGGAAAATCGATCACAGTTGTCCCTAACATATAAGAGATTCTGCAAAATATACTCTGATGGTAAAGTCAATATACAGTTCCCGAAAGAGCACACCGACAGTCCTCTCGATAGCCCAAACCAGCCAATACCCTCACAGCTCTTCTTTGCATTGCAAATACCTGCTGGGCACCCGCTGAATGTCCCCAGACCAACAAAGCGTAGGCCAGGTGGGAGTGAAGCAGAGAAAAATAAGCTGGTTTTATCACTTTAGGCGAGACACAGGATGTCCCATAGCAGTTTTTGATCCAGAGTTACACCGAGAATCTTCACATTGGCTCAATTTTCTTTAGTGGGAAGACATATTTTTGGGTTTTAGATTCCTTAAGGAAAAGTTGATTTGAAGAGAACCACTGCATGGCCCTCGACTGTACTCGGCCTGACATGTCCAGAGCTACTTGTAAGTTGGCATGTTGTACTTGTCCAGTGGTATCGTCAGCAAAATTTATATAAGTTTCAGTCTCTGCAATTGTGTGTAAATCATTAATGTATATCAAGAATAAAATTGGACCATTTACTGAACCCTGTGGTACCCCGATAGTAACTTGTTGTATATTAGATAAATTATTATCGCAATGAACTGCTTGTACTCTGTTTGCAAGATATGATTTAATAACAGATATGCTGTTTGATAAAAAATATGTAAAAAAAAAGTTTCCCCAAGAGAATATCATGCCGAACACAGTCGAAGGCCTTACTGAGATCACAAAAAATTGACACTGTATGCTCTGAACCCTCAAAACCCTCCATTATGTTCTCAACAAGCCTTAGAACTGCCAATGTTGTATTTCTACCTCCCCTAAAACCATACTGTTGCGGACTGAGAACATCATTCAGCTCAAGATAAGTCGAGATTTGCTTCGCCAGACATTTTTCAAAGATTTTTGACAGAGCAGGCAACAGAGATATTGGCCTATAGTTATTGAGATCATTAATATCTCCTTTTTCAAAAATTGGTACAACCTTAGCAATCTTTAAGCAATCCGGAAAAACACTCTCTGCAATGCAGTTATTTATTAATTTTGTCAAGGGCATTATTAGAAGATTTTTGACACTTTTAATTAGTGAGATGCCAAGGCCATAAATGTCTTTACTGGCTTTATTTTTAAGTTGGTCTATTATGTCACGAACATTATTATAAGAAACCTGCTGAAATGAAAAAGACTCATTACCCAACGCAAGAGCACCGAAGTTAACCATAGGATCACGGCCAGTGTCGGGAATTTTTCTCTGTATATCGACAGCTGCACCTACAAAGAGGTCATTAAAATCATGCGCTGTAAAAGTAGAAGTTTCAGCTTTTTTGTTAATTTTCCCCCGGTGATCATTGATTATTTCCCACGTGCACATTTTTGTTTCATTACAATTTATCTTAGCATTTTTTATTTGTTTTCTATAAATTTGACGAAATTTTTGTATAGATTCATTCAATTCATTAGTGGGATAGTGTCTATATAAGTCTCTAAAATAGTTTAATGTTTCACGACTATTTTTTAATTCATCATTGAACCACTAGACATTATATTTCTGTTGTGCTTTAATTTGATAGTGTTTTTTTGGAAATGACTCATTAAATGCTAATTCGACCAAATGCATGAGATGTTCAAATTTATTTTCAGCTGAAATATGGTCATTAATAACGCCAAAATCAATTTGCGATATTTTTGAATAAAAATTACTTTTGCCTTGTTGTGTTATCGGTTGACACAACTTCCTTGCAAATGCAGTACATGATTTCACAAAATTTAAAGAATAGTTCAGGGTTACCAACTGTGTATCGTGATCAGATTCACCCGGCCTTACAATACTGACTTTGAAGTTCTCAGAGAAATTGATAATTATGTTGTCCAGACAGTTTCTCAACGACGAACCAACGAAACCAATAATATAGAAATATCCGCATCTTCCATCAGAATCAGCAAAAAAGAGGTTAAAAACATCTGCACCTACCTTAAGAAACGAAAAGCCCCAGGACCGGGAAATATACCCGCAGAACTAATTAAATATGGCTGTCTAAGCCAACTATTCGATCACCTAGCTACACTGTTCCAAAACTGTATTAATACGGGACAAATCCCGGATGAATGGAAACTATCATACTTGACACCAATCTATAAAAAGGGCTGTAAGGAAAGCTGCGACAACTACAGGGGTATTGCAGTAATGAGCTCCAATTGGCAGAATATATGGTAAAGTTCTAAAGGCCAGAATGGAACGTGAATATGCCGATAGTGAAGCCGAAGAGCAAGCAGGATTCCGTGCGGGAAGATCAACAATCGACCATCTGTTTTGTGTAACACAACTACTAGATAAAATGTCAGCAGTTAATAAGGATGTGCATTTGATATTTGTCGACCTGAAAAAGGCTTACGATAGCGGGCCACTAGTGAAGCTGTGGGAAGCTCTGGACACAACAAACATAAATGTTAATATCTTAAATGCGGTAAGATACCTATATGAAAACTGCCAAATAAAAACGAAGGTTGGAAATAAAATCTCGAGAGGACTCGCCCCAAATAAAGGACTGAAACAGGGATGCAGCCTTTCACCGACGCTCTTCAAGATATATCTCGAAAAAGCCTTGCTAAAATGAAAGCAGAAGTGTTCAAATATGGGTATTCCACTTAACCACTCTACCTTATATACGCTCAACTTCGCCGATGACCAGATCGTAATAGCACAAGATGTAAAGGATATGGAATATATGACTCGGAAACTCATTGAGGAGTACGAGAAGTGGGGACTCGAAGTGAACATCAAAAAAAACAATATATGAGCATATGAGGAAACCAACAAGATCTAATTCTGAATAATGGCCAGCAAATAAAGAATTGCCAAAAGTATAAGTACCTAGGCGTAAATATTACCAACGATGGAACCTTAGACGGTGCCATTAAAGATAGAAATGCACAGGGAAGAAAAGCTATAGCGATGTTGAATAACATACTCTGGGACCAAAAAATCACCAAAACCAACAAACACCGTATATACAACACCATCGTAAAAAACCATTACTACTTATGGCAGCGAAATATGGCCACTCAAGGAGAGAGCAAAGAAAACACTGGAGGCGACGGAGATGGATTTCTGGAGACGCTCGGCGGGCAGGTCGAGACTTGAAAGAACCCGAAATGAACGTATACGGGAAATTATGGGGGTTCGGCACAGCATAGTGGACGAAATTAAAACAAAACAACTTAAATGGTACGGACATGTCCAAAGAATGACTAATGAACGACTGCCAAAACAAATACTAACGTGGAACCCAACAGGGAAAAGGCGAAGAGGAAGACCAAGGAAAAACTGGAGAGAAGGAATCGATGGAGAGATCACGGAGAGAGGACTCGAGGACGACCTGTGGAATGATATCTATATACTTCTTCTTAGCTAAATACCTGTACTTATTATTTTTCAGGTTTTTTTTAAGAAATTTTCTATGTATATATTGTCATAACATGCGCCAGTTTTTTGAATATATTTAGAAACTAACTATTAACTTATCGACTAAACAAGAATTCATTGAAATCCTGAAATCAACAAACACTATGTATGTGTAAGTTAGTTGAGAATAGGTCCGAATTATTAACCGTTCCCAACTGTATAAAGCTCTGATATGTTTAGTTATCTAAGATGATGATATATCCAATTTTTTTAACAAGGTATACCGTTATTTCTATAAATATACATATTTAGACTGATATTTTATCAGAGATATTGATACGGTTTATAAATAAAAATAATAGAGATAAAGGAAATGTATGGGGAACTGTTAAAACGTAGTGTCAGTTTATCTATTATGCACCCTCCTACTTGCAAATGTGTATCAAACAAATGACCGTTATTTGCCATATTTATCGAGATGCGCGGATGAGTAATTCCCAGAATAGTCGCTATACAATAATAAACTGCTAAATAAATCCATAGTAGAATTGATGTATATGTATCGAAATGGATTTCTGGTAGTGTTAAATGCTAATATGGCAAAGTAACCCTGTCACGTATGCTCCAAGAGCATACGGGAGTCCTAGCCCTAGCTAGAACCCATGAAGCCATGAAGGATAAATGTGGATACTCGTAAGAAGTCGATGAATGATGGGGAATTTGTTTGGAAATTCTGACAGGTCATTATAGAACTAATAGAGATCTGCATCTGCTAGGAGTAGAGTGTTATGGGCTGTTAGGAATCGAGAAAATTCACTTTTTGTCAAACGCTGCTCGCAGGATAAAACCCCATATCACTGGATGGAGTCCTAGGAAGGACCCCATTCTCGAGAGAAGCAAATACGCTATTGGGTGATCCAGAGTTGGTGAAAAGGTTCTGATTTTCACCACTACTACCACTCTACTGTTCGTTCTAACAATAGCTATATATTTAAAATTACAAAATGAAGACACTTATAATAATAAATATTTTAATTAATATGTTTCAACTATAAATAATGTATTTTTGATGATCAGGTTTACATATACCAATAAAAAGTCTTTGTGGCATGATTTCGCAATTTTTAGCGCTTTTGATGTCAGCGGCTTCGTGTTGATCCACAATATTTGTTCTATTGAATTTCTGTATTTATTTGACTTAAGACTAGATTAGGTTTCCCAAAAAGGGAAACTACATTATTCTACCAGTCAAAACGTTGTTACCTCGCAAAACCTCAAAAGTCTATCAGCAATAGGGTCGAACGAAACTTAGTTTGGGTTAGTTTTGGACCTAATTTTTTATATGCTAATCACTCTTTTTCATTAGAACAGCAACACATCTTGCTGTTGATTGTGGAATGACGGTCGACAATACAGTAATCTACCCATACTACAGCTATTGCTAAGCTACATACCAATAGCAAGTCTTCTTTATAAAACCTACAAAATAGAGGTATGCGGATTGTACTTTCTTGTATTCATTACATACTTAATATGGTATATGATATTAAAATTTTTTACTATGATCTCCAACTACATAGTCTCGATTCACCTCGCCTTTGTCGACTGACAAAAGGCATTTGACTTGATGAAATCTAACGAGGGCTGGAAGCAATGAGCGGAACACGAATTGGCTGGCGGATCTAATTTAAAACGTTCACTAAGGTACTACTTTTCTCGTCAAGTTGAAAGAAGATCAAATTGATGGTTGGCCTTAAGGTGTTAAGATGTTTTAAGTGTCTAGATCCTGTTCCTCATAGTTCCAGATGATGAAGTAATCCCCGACATATCTTAACCATAATTTTGAATTATGCTTACAGGTTTTCATTGCTTCAATGTCAAACTGGCAATTGCTGGTGAAACTGGTGATCCCATAAGTAATCCTTCTTTCTGAAAGAAAAATATTTTCTTTTTCTTGAAAATAAGAATTATTCAGGTAGCAATCTAGTAATTCAATTATATCATCGACTGGGAGTGTTGTCTTCCCACTTGTTCCTAATTATCCTGAAGGGCACGTTTATTGAAACGTTTGTGTATCAATTTCCAACGACAAAACTGACAAACTGTCCTGCAAGGAGAAATTTTGCAAGATTGTCTCTTGGTGAGTCCCTCGAACTGGTAAGAGGTCGGAGAGCTACGTCGGGCTTATGGATTTTTGGTAGACCATAAAGATATGGTGTGACGCCAATTTGGTGTTGTTACTATGTCTTCGCGATATCCCTTGTATTTCTGTAGTATGTTGAAGCTACACCACATTGTTTGTAGAAGGCTCGAAAAACTCGAATACAGAGAGGATTGGTCAAGGCGATCCCATTTCTTCTAAATTGCCCACTTTACTACTCTAGAAGTAGTTTTCTTAAAATGTAGGATGTGACAGAGAAAGAACAAAAAAAGATGATGAACCAAAATAATACAGAAATTACCATCGATAACTGCAAATTTCAAGTTACATCAACGGTGGACATATCAAATTGGACAAGGACCACAATTACGTTTACGTGGACGACTTCTGGAAAACTAAAGCATACATAAACCTCAAACTCAAGATTCGTTATGCTTGGCCTGTGATGATAATGGCCTAGGGACGGTCACACTAATTACATTCAGAAAAAAAATATATAAACTGCCAAAATCATAGATACTCACCTTAATCGATAATTTCGAACGCTATCCACCCCTATATTCCAGCAAGATTGTTTTCAAAATGCTTCAGTTCATCTCCGTTATCTCCAGGTGTTTTGACTGTCCAGCTCTTTTATGGCTTCTATGTAGTCTCAGACCAGTTGTGAGTTAACTGCTTTTATTGCCGCTTGGCTGTCAGAGTGGTTTGCAATAGTACTTGCTCTTGCTCTTGCCTTATCAACTCGTTCGCACAATGATGTACTGCGACAACTTTTGCGTCGCATGTTTGCCCAAGCTCAGTCATATTCTCGTCTTTGGCTTGACTCCGTATATATCGGCATCTGAACCTTCATTGATTTTTGATCTGTTTGTATAGACGGCTATGTTTGCATTAATAGGAGATCCTTCCTTCTATGAATCGTTCGTTCAACTTATCCTGAAAGTTTTATCAAAGCTATATTTCGAAAGTAAGCCATCTGTTGGCATTCCCATGAAGGGGCGCTTTCCAACTGTTCATATAGCTTGTTGTATTCTTCCCGTGCATTCTGCTTATGCGTGCGTGCTTAACCTCTGGACAATCTGCACGCGACTGAGATATATGTGAAGTAGTGGCAGGTTAAGCATTCAAGAAAATTAATCTAAACCGAAACAATATGGCATTTTGTGGTGGCATATGCCCGTAAATAAATTCTACCATGAGATAGTACGTAAAATTCTGACAATTTTGATACTCCACACCTTGGGTCTAATCAATTGACATTTGAAAACGCACATTTAAACCCTTAACTACGAGTGTTTCTTTTATAATTTTCGCTCTAGTGTAGTTTGTTTCGGTAATGATATACTTATCACCTTTGGAGGAATCTTTTTGTATTAAAACGTCTAAGATATCCAAATATAATATCTCAAATCCGATAGCAAGACACTTGTAAAAATGTAAGGTTATGTATGCTTATACCTGCTCCCTCCTCCATTGGATTACTTGATGACCAAACCATTACGTAGTGTATATCATACAGGAGTGGTTTCCAGATTCGGCCTTTAGAAGCCCATATCTGCCCATAAGTAGCTGCTGGGCTGATTCTCATCTCACCAACTAACAGCACTCGGGCAGGCTTGTCATTGGATGGCACTGAACCGACTTACCACTCCAGCGTCTTGTGTTTTTGGCCACCCAACCACCGACCCATATGCTATCATGGGCTTATTGATTCTGGCATGAAGCCATTTGGTCATATTTGATTGCATCCCCTAGATTGAAAGCTACTATGCCCTTTTGTGTAGTTTTTGTTGGTGTTGCTCTCATATTAGTTTATGGTCAAATATGGCTCCTAAGTGTTTTGCCTCTTGTGTAAATGGCATCTCTCCCCCATTGAGTATTGGTAATCTGAGTTCTTCCGGAGTTTTTTTTTTGGGCCAATCTTTCTATGGAGATTTTCTGGGGGTTCACTGTCAGTTCCTCCCCCTTTCACCACCTGTCGATAATCTTTAGAACTAGTTGTGTGAGCTTCATGACCGTACCTGGGAATCTACTTTTGGCAATAATTGCAAGATCGTCGACGTATCCAATAGGATAGCAATCCTTGTGGGCATCCCCTATTGGCTTTAGTTGCCAACTAGAGCAAATAGGGTGTGTTTCGGCAATTGTTGATATTTTTCAAATTGGCATTAATCCACTGGCACCAAAGTAGTCACCTAGGACACTGGTTTTAGATGCTGTAGATGCCTTATTAAAAGCACACCGTATGCCTACAAATGTTGTTATGGCTATCTTTTTGTCTTCTAAGGACTTTGTGAGTGACCTGTTGAGGTCATCCAGTGCCAAGTCAGTGGACTTGCCTGGCTGACATGCGCATATTGGAATTCGTTGAGCGAGCTTTCCTCATCTAGTGCCTGATCTATTATGTAACTGTCTATCAGTATTTCCAGTGTTCTAAGCAGGAACGACATTAAACTTATTGGGCGGGATGATTTAGGCGTCTTGTCACCTATCTTTCCTATCTTAGGGAAGTCAATAACTTTCATATTCTGCCATACTATGGGTATGTGTCGTAGTGCTATACATGCCTTGAATATAGATGAGGAATTGTATGCTTCCTATCCCTCTTGGAGTAAGACTATGTATATTCCATATACTCCAGGGGATTTAAACAGTTCAAATTTACTGGTAGCCCACCTAATCCTACCTCGATATTT
>JAEQML010056139.1:0-34591 GCA_016904865.1 Pissodes strobi
CCGATCTTATATTCTTAAGCTATTTTCATTATAAAAATGTTTATTTAAATATTTTTGCCGAGAAATGAATATTTTTAGAAGAATAATATATATTTCTTTGGACACAAAAAATTTTTTGAATTGAGTTCTTTTTTAAATAAGCGGGATGGTTATTCATTAAAGTATTTAATTAATATTACAACTTTTTACATTGGTGAATGAAAAAGAGCACTAGGTTTCTTTAAATTTACTTTATTGGGTTGTTCTACTTTTTATTTTTAATAATGGTTGCAGTTTTTGCCAGAAAAAAAATTGTATAAACTAAGGCCAAATTACATTAGATTTTAATTCGTTTCAGGTAACGTCGAATTTGAGAGCATCCGTTTGAAAAGAAATATCCTCTGGGCAGAGTACAAATAATTTATTTATACCGTGCCCTGGGCAAGAAGCTTCCTCAGAATTAGAAAAAAAAGCGATTCATGTTTATCCCATCGGGAATTAATAATTAAAATTTTATTATATTTTAATTTAGTAGATATATAAAGAATAAGTCATTACAATGGTCATATTCATATGCGAAAACGACCATTCGTGCTAAGGAAGAAACAGTTAGAGAAATTGGTAATATTACAAGGAATGAATACTAACGTCTCTTTTCATATTATACTTTAGTTTGTATGTCAAACTAAAAAAAAATTATTTTATATATTCGGATAAAAGTAATTTTTGATAAAAAATGTTGGTTATAATAAAAGTGCGAATTGACGTTATAATTATTTTTTTATTCGCTATTCACTTTTATTCTGAGCCAAAAAAAAACATTTTAATATTACTCCTAGAGTTATTTTTAGTTACTTAGTATTTGAAAAAGTTGTTTGCAATCTTTTTTAACTGTGACATAAAACTTTAAATGTATATATAATTGTGCTTTTCCAATTTACTAAAACTAAGAATTTTTTTTAGTGTAAAAAAGTAATATTTTTCTAGTTATTTTGAATCTTTTAAATTAAAAAGTATTTTAGATGAAGAAGTAACTTTTATGGACCAAATGTTGTTTGGCAGGAAAGAAATATGATTTGAAAAGCTTAAATATACACATATGTATATAAATTTCTAAATAATATAAATGAGATCTGTGAATCATCTTATATTTAAATAAGGATAAATATTAATCAATGGATTAACATTAATTTATTAGTTGATTCTTATTGAATGGTGATGTTTTAGGTTAGGTTAGGTTGTATCTAGATTAATCTAGTCCAATTATTTTTCGATGTTTAAGTTGTATTTATAGGTACTTGTTTATGGAGTTGTAGTCGATCTAATCTCTTGATACATCCGTTTTATCGCAGTAACTATATTAGCAACTTCTGATTGAAAAATCGCAAAAATCCCTGGTGATTAATTGTATTTTATATATACAAGAAAGTGATTTTAAGAACACGTATACTTTACAAGTTTGATAGGCTATAAAACAAAACTTTGATATGAAAAAAATTGGCATTTAAGATAAAATAAATGAATCATTTCAAACGGCAATAGTGCAAGTGAGCATGCCTTCATTACAATGATCAATTGAAAATAAAGGGATGGATCATATCAGAAGTTGCCCAAAACAGCAAACTACTTTCACGGATGCCTATTTTTATCCTGTATAATAGCTCTTTAGTTATAAAGGTTATATAGGTTAATTGAAGCAAGTTGTTTTATTTTCGACTAAATATACTTATTTTTACTCGGATGTTGTTTGTTTCACTATCCTAAATCCGATTTTTTTTAAAAATTATATAACTTGATTATAGGGAATAACCTACAGTATATATTGTGAAGAGTGCATTTATGTCTTAATTTGCTTGTCAACTACGTAATAGTAATAATGGCTACAAGTGATTCAAATTTTTGAATATTGTCTGTTGATCTGGAACGATATTAAATGTATCATAAATTAGTATTAATATATGCTGAACTCATATTAAATAAACATGTATCCAAAGTGGTAAGAGTTTTGGTTTCAGTTTTTAAACACCTTTTTCTTATCTCCCCCTCTTTTGCAAAAATATTTAAATTTAATAAAACAAAAATATTTAATTTAATTATTAATCTCCAAATAACAGGGGACTTTTTATTCAATAATTAGATATATGTATATGTTTCTGGTGCATTGAAGCATAAAATTACAGAAATTTTTGAATTGTCTTGTTTCTAAACAAAATTTAATTTTAATCTAAATCTCTCTATAACCGTTGTAAATTTAAAAATTGTAATACCTTACTTTTTTGACTAATAGGAAACGAATAATCAACTTTTATAAATTTAATTTTTTTATAATTTATAATGTTTTTGTTATTCCTAATTGTGAATGCGTTAAAAATAACCAGTTAATAATATAAAATTTTATTATATCAATTCAAAACGTGTTACACCTAGCAAATAGGATTTTATTACACTCTACTATTTACCCTTTTTCAATGATATATGCAATTTTTTTTAAACCTTCGTGAATGTCTATCTATGTTTTTCGATTACTGCATCAATTCATTTATATGAATAATATTAATAGAAACTTGTAAATTGATCACAAAAAACAATGTGTAATAAATGCTAAAAACCATTTTGCAAAACAATAAAATAACTTCAGTTGAAAAGTTTCAAGACTGGGGAAGCACATCTTATGGAAATTACATTCTATATAAATAAAACGGATAAAACCGGTTCTTGCGGCTTGGCCTTGGCTGAATTTAATGTTTTGGAAATCTACGGTTCGGCGAATATAATTCAGTATTCCCCCTCGTATGTAGGGAAAATATTGCATGTGCTTTCATTCTTAAAACTGTTTTTGGGGGCAGAACCTCTCCACAGGCCCGGTTGAACGGCTATTCTTCTACATAGATATACAGCCTATTTATTTTTAATGCATAAATTTTGAGTGTGACAAAATTTAAATGCTTCTAGCCAACATAAAGTTCTTGTTTCAGATATTCTGATGATAAAATTGATTAAAAATCTAGTTTAAATACATATAAAATTGACGAAATTACCAAGGTACGAATCTTGGTAATATAAAGATTAAAAATTTGACACAGGCCAAATTTTTCCATCTAAAACAAACAGGGTTTAATCAGTAATTTGATTTTTGCTATAACATTAGCAATTTATGCGAAATAAATCACAAAAACAAAGAGGTACATCGATATTATAAACATCTTAAAAAATGATATACCTAAACATTTTGTTGATACTGTTCCTTTATCGGCCCGCATCTTACGCAATAATCAAGATCATACCCCTGTCACGCTCCATTAAAATTTAGGATATTTAGATCTGAAATTCGTGGGAAATCAGTAAATAAACAAAAACACCTGCAATATTTCCATATATGTTCCTATACCAATCTCCCACCGTTTTTTAAATACAACGCCACAATGTTATTTGTAGCATGTCCCATATTGCATGTCGCGCTCTTATATCTGTAATACGTCGGCGATTTCCATATAAATGCATATTTCAATACTAAAAAATTACGCGTGTATCACCGTATACACGAGATAGAAGTGAAACTTCTTCATTAATCACAAAACACAATGATAAATATTAATTACACAACGCGTGGTACATCATTAAGTATAGTGTCTAACGCTACCGCGTACTTCCACAACGCGCGCATGCGTAGCCTAAACTGTGTATTACTGTATTAGATATATAATCTATAGCTCCCTTTCTCCTTCTCTCTACGTTATATCTTTCTTCTCTTTCGTAGAACGAGATGTACCTAAACGTGACGCGTCCTTGAAAATTTTCTCTCAATTCTCATTTATATATCGAGTCGTCGCCTAAGCAGTTTCACATCCAAAATATTACAAATTTCTTCTATGTATTAAAATACCTTTTATTTGATTATAAATATAGTGATTTGCTATGCAATCGATACTAAACGTTTGTAAAGATCGATAGTATATCGAAGCAAACGCCCATTTCTACAACTTTCTTTTTAATCTGAAAGCTTGGAAAAAAATCGAAAACTGTCAGCTCAACTCATGCTGCTGATGATGTGGTAAAACAGCTGGTTGACCAGGGACGTATCGCCCCCCACTTTCATTAGAAATACCTACAAATTGGTGTTTTATAAATAAAAGTTAGCAAAACCGAATTGTTAACGTAAAACATATTCTCATGAATTAAAAATAAATATTATTTACCTTTTCGCACACTTTAGCATCAGCCTTTCGTGTCTCGATCAACGTGTTGTCCAAATCGAACAGTATGCACTTGATTTGAGGATGATAATGGTATTTTTTTAGGTACTTCTCCATTTCCGCTGCACTGTTAGAAGTTTCTTATTTAACTGAGACAGGCAGAGAAAGATTCAGTCAGCATATTCCTTATTTGCGCCGATAATGACCACAAAATTCTTGGAAATGTTTAGATTTTAGATAAAGCCTCTTTATTACGGTCTGCTTTAAAATCAGGGCTAAACTAAAATTATGGTTCCGAGAATCTTGTAATTTCGGTTTGTTAACCCTTGGCTTTCTTTAGAATATGCGCGACCTTCTCGATTTTTTTTTAACTGACCAGTTCCATGCTATTGGTGAGATTACGTATAATTGAAGGAAAGCAATAATCATTTGTCAAATCTAAAATAAATTTACACGTGGTAATGACGCACGTATAAGTAACGCGTGTGACGTTGCGTAGCGTAGGTCATTGCTTGGCAATGAAAAATAAATGATACTCTAATTTGTTAAATATTTAAACTGCATCACGTGTACCGACCCGCTTAGAAACCCAAATAGGTACAAAGATTGGATATTTCAACGCAAGGCACGAGTAAATTTTTGTGGATTCAAGATATCTTATATAAATAAATATATATGCATAATTAGTAGCTTAAATGTCTGCCAATCAAGTTATTTGATTATGGTGTGTCAAATTTGTTAAAATAAAAGCATTCAAGTAAAATATACCTATCTAACTCGCATTAAAAAAAAAATTACGTCAAGTAATTCATATTCCGGGTTTCACACTTCCGTCCATTTTCCCGAGATTTACCCTCACCGCCGCGTATGATGTTTACACATCAAAAAGTTGAAATCATAACATAATAGAAATATATATGATTTCACATATAATTAATATTCATTGGAATGTAAGGATCCACCAAAAAATCATTGCGAGCAAACGTTTGCAACTATTTGCAGTTCTGTTATTGACAGACTTTACGTATGTGTATGTGTAGAATTATTGGCATTTTGTTGTTGTGATATCGTCATTGAAATGGTTGAAATATAGATTTGAACGAAAATTATTACAACAAATAAAATAAAATTTGTAAAAGTATACTTTTTCCTATTTTCGGCCACCATGCACCAATTACCGGACGCGGAGGAACCGGTTTTCTACCGGCCGGCCGAACAAACCCGAATATTTGGCCACCCCTATTTTATGATGCATGTTGGGCCTAGGTGGATGGATAAAAATTATTAACAGGCCAAAAAGATGTAATGATTTATTTAGCATAAAAACAAAACACCATTTTTTTTCTTTGACTAAACAATTAAAAATCTTAAAATAGAGACAGTTAAAATTTGTTATGAGCAAAAATCGCACTTATAGTCCTTTGTAGCGGCGACTTCATATGTTAAGCCACATAACGCCGTGCATTTTAAGTGATACCAGCTGTAGCAATAATCGCAGCCGAATCTTTGTCAAGCTAATCATCTGTGTCACTGATGTTAAGATCCTCCTCACAGAGAGTGCATTTCTATGCCTTTTTCATCCTTTTCCTTGCTGTTTCGGGATTTTCTTACAAACTTTTTAGCAGTCTTCTAGTTTTTTGTTTTTTCTTAGTTTCTTTCTGCTTTTTATTGGCTTCTCTTTGCTCCCTTCTTAACTTTATTTGTTCCACTTTCTCTACTTTTCCCCGTTCTTTTTTCAAATAGTAATTTCGCCAAGCTTGGGAGGATATCGCGTTAGCTGTTCTTTTGGCGTTTTGGTTTGTGGTGTTCTTCAATAAGGCCTCTGGAAAACGCAGATGATTCTCAAAAGGATCAATACTTTTTCTAATGCACTATTTACAGAAAGAACTCTACTCTCTTGATCTGTAATTTCATCTTTATTCTTTTCTGTTTCATCTTCAGTGATCACTGTTTTCTTTATCGAGGTCTTCAGATCTTCCTGCTTCGTTACTTTCCTCTATTATCCGTTGTTCTACTCTATCCTTGATGTTGTTGTAATTACGATCTACTATTGTTTCTCCTACCGATTCATATGCCTTTCTCCCTGTGTTTTCATTTATATCAGCCATTTTTTGTTCTTCTGGTATCTTATGATTTGTTATTGTGTCATTATTGCCCCGAACTTTATTTACATCATTTCCTTCTGCTTCTTCTGTTATGTCACAAAGTGTTGTTGTTTTGTTGTCGGCCCAAACTTCAGTTATATCAGTCTCGGTTCCCCAACACACCTACGTTGCTTTATCTTATTTCAGTGCTCTTTTTAAAGCATCAGGAGAATATGAGAAAAATTATCTCTTATGACGTTGCTTCTGCACTTTTCCGTGGTTTTTGTCTTTGACCATCTGAAAGGAAAAAAAGGGAGGTACACGCATCTGTTCCAGGTATAGACGAATAATGCTCACTTTTCGGCCACCAGAATTACATAGATTTTAAATGAAAGGATGGAAACCGGTATCATTCCTCCTGTTTTCGGCCAATGAATGTTTTATATTCATATTTCGCGATCATTTGCGAAATAAGTAGGTAGCCGAAAACTGGCCCTGACTTTTTTTACTAGATGCTCAACACTATAGCGTATCAAAGTAAGAAAGACAATGTGAGATGGTAATAACAAAAAGGGAGAAGAATATCTGGGGATATTTTTCCGATTTTCGTCCACCCTGGTCGAGAATTTATGTGGCCTCCGGTTCACCGGCCACCTAACCAACAATAGTATATTTCACTACCAGTCCGGAAACTGGGCTTTTGAGGTGCGCGCATGAAAATTTCTGGTGCAAGACGTAGCCGAACACCGGAAGTCCGTGCAACCACGGGAAAAGCTGTTTCTGGACGTGCAATGAACGATATTTTTCATAATACCTCTCTGAAATCAAAATACATTTATTATAATTTTATGTAGGTATCCAAAAATAATGTAATTTTTAATTAAAACGTAAGCAAGCGTTGGTATGGAAATATATTTGTATGTTTTATTGTAGCTACTTGAATGGGCAACTAGTTTTTATGTATTTGTGACAAGTAAGGTCATAATACATATATAATAGTTATTTGTTTTACTAGGCAGCAAAGTAGTAGATTGACTGCCTGATAGTTCATAGGAATTCAGCTAAGGCAGGCAATCTACTTTGCTGCCGAGTTGAACATATAATTTTTTCTCCGATTTTTTATAATGATATATGTATATTTTAAATTTGCAAATTATTACAATTCCCACAATCTTTTTATTTTTCCAGCAATGATAAATTAAATAGTTATTTACATTACAAGCTACGAAAGTTTACTTTTAGGTGCGAGGTGTGTTTCAATAGCCGAGGCGAAGCGTAGCGTAGCCGAGGCTATTTAAAAAACTCCAAGCACCTGAAAGGGCTTTCGCAGCGTGTAATGTATTAAACTTTTCATTCTCCTCTCTCGATTTCTTAAAATATACATATTCAAATTTGATGCTGAAAATCCCCAATCGATTGTAATAAAATTGATATAAGGCGGCTTATTGTTATAAAAATACCAGTATCACATAGTTGCTTGTTAACGTTACTAAGGTAACATTCATGTCAATTGAAAATTATTAGTTTGACATTTATCAAATAATAATATTATTGAATAGTTAAGTTGATAACTTTGGTATTTAGCGAGAGTTTAACAAACCATGAGTTCTATTGAAGCATCGCCAAATTAATTATTTTCGTTCTATTGAAGAACCAGCGAATATTGCGTGCAGTTGTAGTTTGTTACCAGATAAATCTAAAAATCGGTACAATCAAGTCTATGAAAATATCGTTAAATGGTGTACTACTAAAGATGTGTTCCTAATAACGTAAGACGCATTATTGGCAGTGCCGCCGTTGCTTTTGGACAAGATTTCAATCAACATTTGCCATTAAATATTTCAGGTTCATATAACAGTAGTAATTTTACATTTAATTTTTATTCTAAATAACGATTGACATTGACAACGTTGACTTGGCATTTTTATTTTTTTCGTCACCCAGGGCACGAAAGTTTTTCATACTTAGCAACCTATCACCTAGCATGTTTTACTTTCGCTTTCGCTTGCCCTTTTAAAACAGAACATTATGATTTCGTAGAGGGGAGAATGAAAACGAAATTTGATAGAAATCGCAATTGTTGGAACGGTTGGTTGCTTAGGAAATGTATATGTCCTTAATAATCATAGTTTGACAATTTATGTCAAATGTTTTATTCCCATTCCCATTTTGCTGCCAAGGCAGGAAAGTCCTGCTTATTTTGTAACTAAATAACTGCAAATTTAGCATTTGAAATTAGCGAACGGGAAAAATTTTCCCGTGCGCCCTGACCGGAAAACATTCCCGTGCGGGCGCACCGTAAATACTTACTTTCTTTGCTCTGCAAAGACGTCGAAAATGATAGTTATCAGAGAGGTATTATGAAAAACATTTTTTGAAATAAAATATATGTTTCTATATTAAACCAGAGTTAAACATGTCCTTCTTATGCCTTACAGGTGCAGAATGTCTTAGTCTTGTTGGGAAACAAGCTACTTACTATTTCCCAGCTTGGTCTCCACTACACTATTTACACGGAACTCTTCACTGATTCTTTTAGGTGGTCATTTTGAATAAATCCAATTCAGTTCAAATTTCTGCCGCTTCTCCACAATACCGAAACACAAGTGTTCCCGTATTGCGGGCAAAACCTAGTTTTAGTTAAAATATGTGTCATTCGGTAATGAAAATTAAATATTTTTCCTAGATTCCTTTAGAAGACAAATCATGTAAATCCAGAAAAAAACAGACATTACCGAACACCGCAGTATTGTTATAGCTAGGTATACATCAGATTCTTTGTACAGAGCCCAGGTAACAATTGTGAGACACTTTTGATTTATTTAGGGTTTAAAAGTGCTTTATTATGTTCAATAAAAATATATTGGTTTTAAAGCCGCCTTAAGATAAACTAAAAGTTCTTTAAGTCGACCACTTATTCTTATGCAAAGGATTGCATAAGGAGTGAGACACTTACCGCACTCTTTAAATCAAAATAGAAACTGTTTGCTCTTAATGCCCTATAGATCTAATACTGGTTTTATAATACTCTTGACACTGACTATTTTAAAACTAATTTGCCTAAATAGAATTAAATAGCAAGTTGGTTTTAAAACAATTAATTTTGGAACAAATAGTTTTAATGTAGTTTTATGGAGTGTCCTTAATGTACTCATTAAAACCAATTAAGGAACCTATTTTATCTTAAGACTATATGCTCAATAAAATTCCACATTAAATCCAGAAACCGCTGTTCGGGTGTCCCCATTTGTTATAAATGCTATTAATGTAACCAAATATAATAGTAATATGCAAAACATAATGGTTTTTCAATTAAATTAGGCACACAAAAGATGAAAATGCACTAAATGCAGCAATCACAGAACCAACACAATTTGTAAGGTTAGGAGTTCATTCGCCTGCCAGACCACTTTAAATCAATAAGACCACTAGTTTGAACACTTTGCATATATTAAAGCAACTTAGTTTTAAAATGAAGAGTAAATTGGCTACTGCGAGGAGAGTAATTGTATTTAAAGTTGTAAATAAAAAGCTGTTTTAAGTCTTGTAAGATTTAAATTGTTCTATAAATTTGTAATCAGTTTTAATGTAGATCGCGCCATGTTTTATGTAAAATATGGACTCCGCCATGATGGACATTTTCAATAGCCAAGGAAAAAAAATTATTATTGGAATATATGCGCCTTACATCCTCTTAAATAACCGTAGAACGGTGTGCCGAAACATTCAATTTAATAAAGAAATTAACTTAGATGTTGAAATGCAAAATAAAATTTGACGATATTTTTTAAATAATAAAAAAAAACATTAAATTGATGGCGCTCGAGTTATGTAGAAGTTTTTTGATATATTTCATCAGAAAAGTAGAATGCGTTGGTAAATTCTTTACCAGAATAGTTTGCATTTAATATTATTCATGATCTGCTTTATATGCGCGCGTTACATTTATTCTCTGCCATTGCCATTATAAGATGAGACACTTACCGTTAACTATTTATCTAACTTTAGTAAACAAAATAAAACCGTTCTAAGATTAGTTACAATGATTCATGGTAATTTCGTCTGCTGCAAGTATATTTTAAATGCAAAACGTCAGTTACTAAGCTTTGATATATTCATTTAAAATTACCTTGAAGAACTCTCTAAGAATATAAAATTAAAACTAAATGGTTTTAATATAGTTTTAAAATTTAGTCTTGAAGACCCTATTAGGATGGTCCCTTTTTGGCTAGAAGCTGCCTCATTGTTGTTATAAGACAATCTTGAAGACCATTTGGTTTTATTCGAAGTTTTATTATATAATTTTAAAGCGACGTTGGAGATCATGATAAAAGCATTAGTGTTACTTGGGGGGTTATATTGGCAAGGTTTCTATAACACAGTTATTAGCAGGTGAGGTACAGTTATAAAAATTAATTAATAATACTTCCGATTGTGAGACTGAAGCTCTAAAATATTGCAGTGAAGAGGAATTTCCTATTATTTACAAATGTTTAAACATTTTAAGCAGTCTACCAGTCTCTGTTGCAACTGCAGAGCGAAGTTTCTCTACTTTAAGATTGTTAAAAATGTACCTTCGTTCTACAATTGCTCAAGATTAATGGTCTTGGCCTTATGTACGTTTATAGAAATATTGAACTTAACATAGAAAACATTATCTTAGATAGATTTAGCAAAAAAAAACAAAAATTGATTTTATTATTTGACTCATTTAACATAATTAGGGATTTAACTTTAAAATAGTCAAAAAATAAAATCAGTTTTAAGATACATGCTTCACGAAGAAATTAGTTTTATTTTTTGGTTTGTTTTTATTATGAAAAATTCGTTATATTTTTTTGTTTAATTTTTATTTTGAATAGATATTTTTATTGTTTTACGTTTTTTGGTACGTACTTTGACGCAAAAATAAAGTCAAAATAATTGTTTAAAAAATCCTTGTGAATAGTTCTTATCTTGCGCCCCCCCTTGAAGAAAATGCTGAATCCGCCCCTGATGCTACTAACTTTTACATTAAAATAGTTCGTACCTACTAGTAGGCACCAAATCTTAATGATCCAAGTTAATTTATCTGTTAACTTATCAACACTAGCAAAAACAAACCCAAGCTTACGAACAACTGCTTAAAAACTAATCTATTTTTATGAAAAATCATGAAATTAAAATCACCCAACATTATGTGAACCATCTACCCTACTACTAAGCCATTGAAGCTTTTCATAAACTTTTAGAGTATTTCTCTTGATCACTGCAATAAGTGATTGGTTTGTAGTGAAAATAATGACTACTGGTAGGCACTGTTTATTTTATTTGTATCATGCACTGGATACACAATACATACTGCACACTATAGGATCAGAACTTAAGTACCTCAGTGACGGCTCGCGGCTCGCGGCTTTGAAAAGTGGTGAAGAGCTACTCAGAGGGGTAAAAGCGCCGCAGGCGAAAATGTTTTGGGGGCGACGCTCAAACTGCCTAAATTTGTTAATAATTATTAACGTTATTTTTTAGGTAAATCATCAAAAAATAAAATATATACATATTATATTAGCAACAAAACATTTTGTGTACTTACTTGACGAACATCAACCGAGACAAACACATATGTTAAGTTGAAGGGTTAACTCTTGCTTGCTTAGATACAAGACTGCATCAATAACTGTCAATAAGCAAATTCTATTGAATCGAACTTTTTCATTAAAGTTAACTTGATATAGTCTAGCGTTTTCTTTTAAAGCATCGGCGCTAAACCTATTTTGATTTTGCTTAACTGGCATTTTAAGTGTTCTCCTGAATCCCCGTGTTTACGCAACGATCTAGTAATATTTAGAAAATCTGTAAATCCGTCGCTATTCTAAACAGAATGTTTATTTGAAAACAGTGAACACGGCCAGCAATAGTATATTAAGATACTAGTTTTAAAAGACCATATTTTTTCTATTTTGGTATCATAAAGAAGTCTTTTCGATACGCAAAGTAGTGTCGAAAAGAAGCTCTTTTCGACACTCCTTTTGTTGACTGCTTGCTATGATATTAACAAAATTGTTCAATGTCAAGGCTCACTAGCAAAAATTTTGACACCGTTTTAAATGGGATTCCTAATAATACAGACGTCAAAAGTGACAAGATGGCCTTCCAACTTTTGATTGCGACTTGAATAAATTAATGTTTTTCATTAAAAAAACCTGCAAAATAGAAAAAATAGTATAAAATACACGTTTTAAAAGACATTTAGCGCACTCGCACGTTAGGAAATTCCCCGCAAGCGGGTCGTTTCCTAATTTCGTGCTCGTGCGATAAAATATAGTCTTTTAAAACTAGTATCTTAATATACTATTTTGGCACGAGCATGAAATTAGTTTCCTAACGTGCGAGTGCGCTAAATGTCTTTTAAAACGTGTATTTTATACTATTTTTTCTATTTTGCACGTTTTTTAATGAAAAATGTTAATTTATTCTTGTCGCAATCAAAAGTTGGCCGGTTATCTTGTCATTTTTGACGTCTTTATTAGTAGAAATCCAATTGAAAGCGGTGACGAAATTTTTGCTACTGAGCCTTGACATTGAACAATTCTGTTAATATCATAGCAACCAGTCAACAAAAGTAGTGTCGAAAAGAGCTTCTTTTCGACACTAATTTGCGTATCGAAAAGACTTCTTTATGATACCAAAATAGAAAATATAATTTTTGTAACGCAGTGCTACTATATACATAGTACTGTACAAAGCCAATCAAATTCTAAAAACCGGGAAGAGTTAAAATTAATATTGTATATAATCTGCCATTTTTTTTAATAAATTTTTTTAAACCTTTGTTTAAAATAGTAGTAGGTCGCCCTTGCAATAAAATTTCCCTATTATCTTGATCTGTCCAACGTCTATATAAGTTTCCAACAAATTGCACACTAAGCCATTAATCGGATTCTTCATTCCTTTTTAAGAATAATTCGCTTTTAATTTGATATGCTCTACAAAATCCTCATGCTTGTATTAATGTAATAAAGTAAACCGAACCAAATGATAGCCGGCTTTTCCCCAACGCTAAAAACATGCCGGCGAGCAAGTTTCTGCTGGCTGCATGACGATAACGCCACTGTTACCATTGGTAAGTTACCAATACCATATAGCAACTCGCGATCAAGTGCATATGAATATTTGACAGTGTTGCCATTCGTAGCGGCTTGTCGCGAAAATAGCGACTTTTTGATGACTGTGAGACATAGCGGCGATTTATAAAAGCAAGCCTATTTGTAGCGACTTTTTCGAATTTTGAGTTAGGTTAGGAAGTTTTGTTAATCAATGTTTTGCGATTTGGAATTATCGTATTTATCTTGATATTCAAATTATAATTGAGGACCGGGAGCCACTGTCATGTCTGCTCTATCGGCTCGGCTCGGATTAGATCGCATCAGTTGTGGTTCAAGGTCCGGACTTCCCCGAAATCGATCGTTCTGGTCAAAACCTTTTGTTTTTATTCCATGTTCCATAATTTGTGTGTTGGTCTGCCTAAACGCAATTTAGTGCATTTACCTTCGGCTATAGGCAGTATACTTTATACCAACTGCTAATCAATATTTAACTAATACATGGTAATCAAAATACAACAATGATTGGTGTTGTATTTTGTCCAACGTTTTTCTTATTGGGTAGTGACTAATTAAATTAGTTTTTGATGTGTTGTGTGTTATGTTGTTAGTTTTAGTGAAAACACTATTTTGTTTCTCCTACGTTTTTATTAACTATTTTTCCCTTCCAATTTCATGCAGCAAAATAAAAAATCCTATTCTGTAAAAAACAACACGTGTTTTTTTTTAGTATACTACGCCTCTGTCTGCGTCAGAAGAAAGTAGCGACAAAGTAGCGACTTTTCACACCAGGTTGTAGCGATTTTTGGCTTTGCCGCTCTGGCAACACTGATATTGGACTGGGCCCCATCATCGGCAGTGTTGCCATTCGTAGCGACTTGCCGCGAAAATAGCGACTTTTTGATTACTCTGAGACATAGCGGCGATTTACAAGAACAAGCCTATTTGTAGCGACTTTTTCGAATTTTGAATTAGGTTAGGGAGTTTTGTTAATCATTGTTTTACGATTTGGAATTATCGTATTTATCTTGATATTCAAATTATAATTGAGGACCGGGAGCCACTGTCATGTCTGCTCTATCGGCTCGGCTCGGATTAGATCGCAATGATCGCATCAGTTGTGGTCCGGAGTCCGGGACTTCCCCGAAATCGATCGGTCTGGTCAAAACCTTTTGTTTTTGTTTCATGTTCCATAATTTGTGTATTCGTTTGCCTAAATGCAATTTAGTGCATTTACCTTCTGCTATGGGCAGTATACTTTATACCAACTGCTAATCAAGCTTTAACTAATACATGATAATCAAATACTACAATAATTAGTTTTGTCTTTTGTCCAACGTTTTTCTTATTGGGTAGTGACTAATTAAATTAGTTTTTGATGTGTTGTGTGTAATGTTGTTAGTTTTAGTGAAAACACTATTTTGTTTTTTCCTACGTTTTTATTAATTATTTTTCCCTTCCAAATTTATGCATCAAAATAAAGAAATTCTATTTTGTAAAAAACACAACACATGTGTTTTTTTCCCAGTATACTACGCCCCTGTCTGCGTCAGAAGAAAGTAGCGACAAAGTGGCGACTTTTCACACCAGGTTGTAGCTATTTTTGGTTTTGCCACTCTGGCAACGCTGATCATCGGCTGCCGAGTAGTGCCGAGAATCAGTTAAATCAATTAATATAATAGGACGGCCGGAGCATGCTTACATCGTTTGCAAATGAACTTGTTATAATGAAAAAGTATATTTATATTATATTTAAATTAATAGATAGATGAATATTTTATTGATTTAGTTGTTCATTATTTTGGTGAAGAGACTCTTCACCTACTTCACAGCCACTGAAGTACCTAGCCCAGCTAACCATCGTGAACTAAATCAATAACTTCCACTTGTGACCAATCTGTACTCTAACCATTGTTTACCCAACCATTTCTTACTACATAAGCAGTGTTGCCACATGACTTTGATTTAGGGTAACAGATCGATTGCTAAAAAGTAATAGATTTCTAAAAATTGTAATAGATTGTTTTTTCCGTGGCTTGCTACAAATGCATAGGGGCAATCCGTAATTTTCGCCATAAAAAAATGTCATATTATATTTTGTAACTTTGTTAACATCTTCTTCGTCACGCTTTTTAGGCGTTCTTATTACGAATCTTTCAAAAAATATATAAAAATGGTACCTAAAGAAATTAAAGTGTGTTACTATTTTTACCTGTCCATGATGAATAATCAATCAATGCAAAGATTCAAAACTAATAACCGCACTAGAAAATTAACTACGAGCACTCCCAAGCAAGATCGGACAGGGGGAAGCCCATAAAGTGCCGACAAACGAAACGAAAAAGAAAGCGGAATGGATATAGGTATTCGAGGTTTGAGTTGGCATCTCGCAATCTCCTTCTTTACTTATGATTCAGTACGAGAGGGCAATATAGCAAACAGCAACACAAAGACCAGTTTGCCGGTAAACAGAACATGAGTGAGTTAACAATTTTGACATCGACTAGGTTTACATAGTAGTGGCAGGAAAGTGTTTGTGGTTGCGTTTATAAAAGTATCTTTAAAACGGGACATGTAGTTTTTGTAATTTGTGATAAATACTCAGTTTTATGAAAACATTAGTAATGGTAATAGTTTTGACCGCTAAGGTAATAGAGTAATAGATGCTTGAAAATAGTAATAGATCTATTACAATTGTAATAGAACGGCAACACTGTACATAAGCCGCTTTCGTTTTACAGTTTTGGGTAGCCCGGGGGTGAACCATTCAGATCGTTTGCGTTCGTTTTAGCCAAGTGAACTGAACAGATCTACTCAAATCGATACCCCTCTGCACCCGCAAAACCCTGGTTATTTTTAGGATCATAACGTATATGCAATTAGCACCATTTCGGGCCAGCTGTCACTAGTGTCCATACTGTCGTTCAAAATTCTTGTTTTTGTTTGTATAAAGTAAGGAGGGCTAGCCCTTCTTAGTATATGATTTTAAAGATTAGTACACATTTTCTAAAAAAGGAAAATGAACAATTTAATAATTTTTGATCCTGAGTCAAATACTACTTATACCGTCCTTCTTTCTTGTGTGCGTTCGTTTTAAACAATGATCAGAACTGATCCGTTCAGTTCTATTCACCCAATGAATAACTTTTTTATTCTTTGTATTCACCCTTTAGAAATATTAAAACGAAAGCGGCTATAGATTTCAAATTAGGCGCTTTTCCGATGCAAAGCTACCTTGACCGAATCGATTTAACAAAATTTATAAGAGTTCTTCGGATTATCTTCTATTTTCCTCACTTCCGACAGTGAAATTACAACTAAAATTTTTGATAATTTTTTATGCATTTTAAAATATATAAATACCCGGATCCAAACCATTGGCATTTAAAGATCCTTTACACAAATAGTGCACTATGTAAAAATCGACCTCTCCTATTGGTCGATCCATCTCGTATTACGAGATGTCTGCGTGATGCAATCGATTTCTATCAAGAGATCTTGTGGTGTAGAGGTTTAAATCGTTGGGTCTCACCTGGAAAACGCGGGTTCGAACCCCGTTGCTTGATTTTGGGTATGTCGTGGTTTAGATTTGGTTAGCATCTGTTTAGTTTCCTTTGCTCTAGCCCCCGTAACGAGCGAAGCGAGCGGAGGTCCATGCGGATCGACCAATGGGAAAGGCCGATTTTTATATAGTGCACTATTTGTGTAAAGGATCTTATAACGCAAATCATTGTCTTTATAAATGTCCAAACCCAACAAACGTATCCTTCCGATTTCATAGATAATTTACATGGCACAAGCACAAAACTGTTCGGTGGATATTAAATTTTAGACAACCAATGAAATCAATTCTTTACCATTTGGGAATTTACGATAATTGGAGCGGTATCTACCGGTATGTATGAGCGTTCGTTAACTTGTGTTCCATTAACCAACCGCGTTCTGTAATTCAATTGAATCTACCGATACATGTACCGCGCTCCAACTTTATGGATCTGCTATTGTGTCGGTACATGTCGGTTTGTTTACACCTTATATTGACATAACCTACAAATTTAGCCTGCGATCCTGTTTGCTACTTATATATTTTCGAAACTCTGAAAATAATTTTACTATTACATTAATTTTTAGAGAGAAATAATTGAAATACCTTAAACATCATAACGAAAAGCAACAATTTCAATATATTTTTCAATAGACACATACCTTCAGTGACCGAATCACTACTTGCCATAGATAAATAATATGCTTTATTACTATCTCTAATATTTGACAAGCAGCCAAGATTGCGATACAGCGTTTATTATCCTTCATTATAATCATTTTTTTTTAGGTTATTCGCAATAATCAGCACCGTTCCGTTCGACAATTACCATTTACTGGAACGTATCGACGTTAATCAGCTGATTACCGCTGTATACCTACCGGTAGATACAGCTACAACTATCGTAAATGCCCATTATTGAGTCATCTTCCTCCTTCTCAAGAGCCAAAATTAGTTGCAGTAGGAAGGATAGAGCACTTCCGTTTTGTCTTCGGTAGAGTGAACGCGTTCGGTGACGGCTCTCTGGGCGCCATTGGGCGACACGTGGCAAACATTTAGTGACCGTTTTTCTCCCCGAGGAAGAATCGGACGTCCTAGCCAGCGTAGTCTGTGCCTTTCATTTCTTAGCCAGAAGAAATAGCCATTCACGCCGGTACCCGGGCCGGGGCCGGGAGCAGCCGGATGCTGCCGCGGGACCATTTCTACCTGTGCCGTTCATAGATTTTAGTTGTGTGCAAGAGTCGGGAATCACCAGGGGCATAGGCCCATCATACTGGAGGTTCCCACCGTAAATACAAGGCTCCTCAAACTGGAGTAACGTTTAACACAAGCAGAGGGGTAGTTCTGCCTCTGTCTAAGCGCCGAAGGAGGGGTGTGCTGGCAATTGCCTAGGAGCAACGCCATAAACAAAAATTCCAATCCTGGAACCTGGAAGGAGATGGACCAACACCACCTACAAAAATTATCGTTTCTTGTTTTTGTAGATAGTAGTTATATACGTTTATACGTATATGATAGTACATGATACAAAGAGTATCATGATGATAGTAGTAGTAGATAGATAAACATGGGCTGTTTTCAGCGTCCACTTATGTTCGACCCACTTTATCCCAAATTCAAAATATTTTTTAGAGGACGCCATCAATTTTGACCGCAAGAATACTCAGTATTTAAACTAAAATCACAGCTTATTCAATAACCAGCTATTCATCTCTATCGAAATCCGAAAGTTGGAGTGTCGGGCACTGCGCATCCAGACAGTACCCTTAGCGGTTCAGTTTCACGGTCTCGTGATTTTTCAGGCCATGTAATGACACGAAGCCAGAGTATAAATACTCTGACGAAGCGAACTGAATTTAGAATGAATATTCCCTTCACAATCCACGACAAATTCGTCCGAAGCTGCGGCTATTGCGCTAAAAAGACTGGAATTTTCGGATTTTTATACAATTTTGCAATTTAAAATCGTTTTCAAAGGATTTTAGACTGTAAAACATCGTATTTTAAATTAAACGAATTGTCAAAAGTATTATTCAGATGCACAGACGTTTAGAAAAATATTAACTCATGGCCCTCTTCTAAAATTTTCACTTGACTTTTCCAAATCAAAGGATGCCGCCGCAAGATGAGTAGCTGGTTATTGAATAAGCTGTGCTAAAATAATTTACAAGATGATTAGTAAAAGTAATATTTCGTGAAATCGTGTCAGGAAATTAAACGAATGACATTTTTAATTATTCGGCCTTGATAGTATTGAATAAACGTGGGTTGTTTTCTCGCATCCAGTTATGTTGGTTCAGATATAAGTGGACGCGGAAAGGAAAGCGGAAAACAGCTCACGTTTATCTATCTACTACTACTTACTTACTTACTTACTTACTTAAACATTCTATCTACGAAAACAAGGAGCGAAAATTTTTGTAGGTGGTGTTGCTCTATCTCCTTTCTACTCTTGCTCTGGCTCTTGAGAGGGAGAAAGATGACTCAATGTAAACAATTGATTTCATTAGTGTTAGTTGTCAAAAATTCAACAACCACAGAACAGTTGTGCTTGTGCCATGTAAATCGTAAGGAAGGATTCGGGCATTAAATTTAACATATTTTTAAAAATGTATAAGAAAATATCAACATTATCACATCCCATAATGATCAAAAGTTTTAGTTGTAATTTCATTATCGGAAGTGATGAAAATAGAAGATAATCTGCAGAATTCTTATAAATTTTGTTAAATCGATTCGGACAAGGAGGCTTTAAATCGGAACGGCGCCAAATTTGAAATCTATGTAGTAAGAAATGGTTGTTGAAGGGGTAAACAATGGTTTTGAGTACAGAGTGGTCACAAGTGGAAGTTATTGATTTAGTTAACGATGGTTCTGGGCTAGGTACTTAAGTTTTGATCCTACAGTGTGTATACATACATTGCCTACTGGTAGTAATTTAATTATTTTCAATACTACTACAACCAGTCACTTATTTCAGTGATCCACAGAAATACCCTAAAATTTGATCAAAAGCTTCAATAGCTTAGTAGTAAGGTATTTTTTCTTCTGCGTAGGCAATGATTCATGTAATGCTGGTAGATTTTAATTTCATGATTTTTCATAAAAATAGATTCGTTTTTAAACAGTTTTTGGTAAGCTTGGGTTTGTTTTTGTGTTGATAAGTTAACAGATAAATGAACTTGGGTCATTAAGATGTGGGGCCTACTAGTACGCACTGGTTTAATGACAATGTAGGTGGTTAGTAGCATTGACACGCAATCAGGCATATTTGCCATAATTTTCATTTATGATGGCAGTGTTAACAGTTTTATATGCAAGTATTCATTTGTTTCAATAATAATATTGATACTCTTGTTGGAATTTGGCACAAAAGCTACCTAGTAATCCCTGTACAAAAGAATCTGTTAGCTATAACAATAGTGGTGTTCGGTAATGCCTTCTGTTATTTTGACATGTTATTTGACTTCTTTGTCATTAAATTAAAGATCACATTGCTGTTCATTTTTTAGAGCAGATCTAGGAAAAATATTTCATTACTGAATGCCACATATTTTATTTTATTTTTATTTGTTTAATGTATCAACAGTTTAAACCAATTACAGATACATTTCCTAAAGCTCCTTAAAAACTAGATAAACAAACTTTTAACACAAAATGCACTATATATTGTTTTGCTGTAATACTTTTCTTACTTCTATTTTAAATTTACTTAATGACATTGTGAAAACATCAAACAAACTAGGTAAAATATTTGTTAAATGCCATACATAATCTGATCAGTGGTGAATTTTTATACAAGTTAGTTTTTATTTGACATATGTAGAATAAATCTTTATTTCTGGTACTGACTGACCCTACTTTAAAGGGTAGAAAATTAGGACTTATAATTAGGTTGTTTAACAATTTACAGATAAAAATCAGACCATGCTCCATTCTTAAACTTTGTAAGCTTAATATGTTAAATTTCACAAATTTCCTTTGTACAGATTCTAAAGAGTTCAGTTTATTTAAATAAAGTGGGTCCCACACTGAACAGGCATATAATAGTTTTGTTAAAAGTTAAAACTTGCGATCTATATATGGATATTATTGTATCTATATTGTCAAAAAGTCTACAATTTCTTATTACAAGACCCAAAATTTTAATAGCATTACTAGTAATATTATTCACATGAATGTTGAAATTCCATTTTGGGTCAAAATAGATGCCTAAAGTGTGGCAAGTATAACTGGAACAGCGGAAAGAATGCAGGCAAAAAATTGGCGATGTTGTCGAGTAGTTTTTGGAGAACTAATATTTATACCTATTATTTAGATAAACACATAATTTAATATACTCATTAACTCATTGAAAATAAAAAGTAATATCCAAACTGGAACTTTACTATTACTTCAACTTTAATTCATAATTTATTTTACACATTATCAATTTAAATAAATTTGCGACATTTATATCTATTTGCCCGATACATCCGGCAACAAGTGCGTCAAGTTCCCATCGTCCTCGTGACAAAGTGCATCAAGGCGATTGGCTGCAAGTCATTTTTCCTCTCTTTGCTTCTCAGACGTCGCTGTTCCAAATAAGTTTGCCACACTTTAGATCTTTTTGAATAGCTGTTTTTTTTAATTCCATATTAATAATTTTATAGTCAAACCCTATGTTCTTATTTTTACAAGAAAAAGTCATTACAGCACATTTATCTATATTCAATCTAAAATTATGATCCCTGCACCATTCTACAACTGCGCTTAAATCTTTCTGAAGATTTTTTGCATCATCTGGGGTTCTTATCATTAAAAACATTTTGTAATCATCTGCAAAAACCAAACCCTGAGCAAATTTATTGTTCTTTCCCATATTATCAATGACTAAAAGAAATAAAGCAGGTGAGGCACACCAGATGTTGGGGTATAACTTTTAAATAAAAATCCTTGAAGTTCAACAAATTAAGATATATTCGTTAAAAATGAAATTATCAATATAATAAGCTGAGTGTCTATGGAAAAACTCTCAAGTGCCATAACAATTTCAGCAAAATCAACCCTGTCAAAAGCCTTTTCTAGGTCAGTATATATAACATCAATTTGATACCCAGCCTTAAACGCTTCTTGTACATATTGAGAAAAACCATGTTGGTTGATTGACAATCTATTTTTTTTACGGAAGTATATATTCTATTACTAATAATTATTTCTAATAACTTTGAGCACACTGACACAATACTAATAGATCTATAGTTTTTAACATTGTTTTTGTCACCATTTTTAAAAATCGGAATTACTTTACGTTCTTTCCATTTGCATGGATATATGCCATATTTTAAGCACAAATTAAATATATAAAGTAATGGTTTAACAAGAAAATCAATACACCCCTTAATGATGTATGCAGGTAAACTATCTGTGATGATGTATGCAGGTAAACTATCTGAGACTAACCCAAACTAAAACAAAGTTTTATCCACAATACTGGAACACTTGTGTTTTGGTATTGTGGATATAACTCTGTTTTAGTGCATTATGCCGAAGGTTCCAAACCCTAACACAGCACATATTCTAAGTTTAACAATCTTTTTTTACTGTCAATTGTCATCTTGTGAGTTGTACACATTTACATTCCAATGGATAATACCAGCGAATATTAACTACGATAAGAAGATTCACTCTCCGCGGCGGCACGTCAACGGTATGTCTCCTTCCCCGCGCGAAAACTAGCATGATACTGGCATGTGACCTTTGGACCCGGCGCACACTGGTCGAATTTCTAGGAAAGCTGGCCATAATAAGGTTTACCAGAATAATACATAATAGTATATTATGATTAGTGCTGGCAAAAACCGTGAAAAGTTGAAACCGGTTATTCGGTTTTCTTAAAAACCGGTTTCGGATAAAACCGGGTATTCGAATAATAGTGAAAACCGGGTATCCGGATAACCGGTTAATCGGATAGCCGGTTAATCGGATAACCGGTTAATCGGTTAATACACAGTCATCATAGGCTAAACATAATTTATAATTTGTTCTTAAGCATATTTCCATTAGTTCAGTTTCCCTGCCAATTAGGGCACAATCATTAAATTCTAGTTACCAAATTTATTCCAGTTTTTGGTCGTTATTGAAATAAACCCCAAGGTAATAATTAAATTAAAAATATTGCTTATTACAAATTACAATCGATATAAATTCTGAGCAGAAAAAATATTACAATTTTTTAAAACTTAAATAAATATAAAGGTATTCTATTAAAGGTAGATATTATTTTTCAATCGCCCTCTAAAAGCATTTCCAAATATAATCACCGTCCAGTAGGTATGTGGTATGTTACCATTCCAAATACCCAGTTTTTACTTTACTTTCTATCTTTTTTACCATTACTTGAGAACCCGGTGGCCCAGTGCCATGTAACTAGATAATCGAATAATCGATTAATCGGTTAGCCGAGAAACCGGTTATTCGGTTAATCGGTTAAATGATAAATCGCATAATCGGTTAACCGGTCTCGGTTTTTTGAAAAACCGCGGATAATCCGAAACCGGTTAACCGACTATCCGAAAAACCGTCTTCGGTTGCCAGCACTAATTATGATATAAGTGTATAAGAGGGCCTTTAAAGCACGCGCGACATATTTCAAAACACGACGCGCAGCGGAGTGTTTTGTAAGTCGCAAGGGCTTTAAAGGCCTCTTATACACGTATATCATACGCTATTTTTTATTACGAATGCATCATAATCCCAAAAATGTTTTAAATATTAAGCTTAAGAGATATTTTGACGAATATATTAATCTGTCACATTTGACATGATCAAATGTTTCTATAGCAACCTCTAAAAAAGTAGGCGCACCATAAACATCATTTTATGCACGCTACAGCGTGCGATAATCGTTGATTGTGATGCATGCGTAATAAAAAAGTTATTAAGTATTACACGTTTAATATATCGTGTTTTAGACAAATAATTGTTGAATTTTTAGCTCATCATCTATATTTATATAGGGTGTGTCAATTATCACTAACGATAAAAATCATGTATAAAAATCATTTGTACGTTCTTAAACCGTTTTAAAAAATGATTTTGCAAATTAAGGGCTCCTTCATTGTAAAAAAAGGGTTTTAAATTTTTAATTCGATGAACCAAATTTTGTTTTTGCAAAGGTTAATGCAGGAGTCTCACGAGCAAAATTAATGTTAAGCGGACGACAGAAACGCGCCGTTGATGAGGGCCTGCAATTTTGCCATACATGTATTTCAGAGTTATCGCTATTTTTAAAAATTAATCTAATAGGGACGAAACTAGTAAAAAAATATAGATTCATCAGTGCAGTTGTTGTTCAAAAACACTTGCTTATATTCTGACTATCCCAAGGTAATATCAAAGCCATATTTACAAATTAAAACTAAATTATAAATTTTTATTTGCTGATTTAGCCAAAGTACTTATTACCTCTTTTTATAATAACATCAGTCTTGCATCAGCAATAATGATTCTACCGAGATTTCAGCTTCAGTTTCACTTACTACAATATTATGGGATTAGGGGTGGGCGACAATAATCGATTATTCGATTCACTTTTAAGAAATTACCGATTAATCGACTTATCGATTAATATTTCAGAAAATATCGATAATCGATTATTTCGGTTAATCGATTATTCAGTTATTTGCTAAAATATTAAGCGTTTAATCGATTATTCAATTTCTTGCCCACCCGTAACGACGACTTTACAACAGATATAGCTTTTAAAATACCGCAAACGAAAATATAGTTTATGGCCAGCTTTTATTTAAATTCAACCTGTGTGCGGCGAAGTTCGCCGATCGTTACCAGGCAACGAAGAAAATAAACGACGATTCCTTTGTAGCGCTCTCTGGCCATTGAGTGGGCCTTCTTGTCGTAGTTAATATTCGCTGATAATACTTATATGTGAAATAATATTTTTTTCTATTATCTTATGATTTCAACTTTTTGAAGTGAATACTTCTTTGGTGGCATGAAAGTGATTTTTCAAGGCCGCGTCACATCACATTTTGAAATTTTCGTCTCACAAGAGAGATAAAGTATATGATTCTCTCTCTCTCTCTCAAGCTCAAACTCAAAATGCTTTATTGTGCAAAGAATGAATTCTTATTGACAAAGTTCGAATAGCCAGAAGATAAAGTATGTTCCTAAATATTAAAAAATTAAAATTAAAACTGAACATATAGAAGACAATCGAACATATGCAAGCTAAAATCGATCTCAAAGGGACTCATTCACATCATAATAGGCTCTCGCAATAAGCAGTTTTTCACTTCTCACTTAAAGTTGGTTCTATTAAATATTTGCCTTATATTTTGAGGAAGATGGTTAAATAATTGGCGGCTACCATAGACTAGAGAGTTTCTCACTCTAGAAGTTGAGGGGATGGGGAGTTACAAAAACACTGGCGGTAGCATCCGGGTTCCAAATGTCGCATCTAAACTTTCTATGAAGAAGACATGCAGTCTCCACTATATACAGCGAAGCCAATGTTAAAAATTTTCTCTTCAAAAATAAGGGTTTGCAAGCATCTCTTGCTCTCACACCACAAACATAATGCAGGGCTCGATTTTGCGAAACAAAGACTCTGAAATAGGTATCCAGCACATGCTCCCCAAAAACAAATTCCGTACCCCAGATGAGACTCTATTAATGCAAACTACGAGTTTCTTACCATGCTGTAATCCAACTCCTGAGCAATCACACACAGTGCATAACAATTTGACACTTTAGCCTTCAATCTGTTGATGAAATTTTGTACTTTGTAAGTTATTTACAATATTTTGTTCAATATACACATTGTCTAATTCACACCGAAAATACACTATGCCAGTTTTTTCCAGTAGAACATAACTTATTTACACAGCACCATTCCCTAATCTTAACCAAATCATCATTTACAGACTCATTTAGAGCATTAGGTTCCCAGTTGCATCGTCCGCAAAAAGAATAAATTTTCCTGCTATTTCCAAGCCCCAATATCATTAAAATATATTAAAAACAGAATCGGTCCCAGCACTGAGCCTGGTAGATCACCACTGTTCACCATTTGTTGCTTTGACACTATCATTAAAGACTGATTGAAGCTATCCCCTTAAATAGGATCGAAACCAGTTCAATCAGTTCCCCTAAATTTAAAGGTAATATCTAAAATGATTTATTTTGCAATATCTTGTAATGTGAATCGAAACCCTATGTCAGAAGTACAATAAATATATGATATTACTCCTTGAGGAATTCTGTTAATTCTATTTAAAAGCCTACACAGATAATAATTAAATTTATTTATATATTTAGTGGCCCCCTTGTTTCTTATTGACAGTGTTGATGAAAATATACTACTATACTAAAATAATACTAAGTATTTTACTAATATTTGGTTGACAATCTGCTTACTGCTCATTTGAAGTCACCAGATGTGTATTTCAAAGAGACCTGGTCGACATATTCGTTAATTTTTATATGTTTCATTCTCTGTTTTGGTAAATCCAAAAATAGTATCTCTTCCTCCTCATCCTCATTTATTGTCCTTTTCAACCACAACCGTCGGTATTCAAAAGACAGGTTGATTCCCTGCTTTCTGAAAATATATTTTTCAACGTGGACGAATTTTTAAATTTATTTAACTTTAGAATGACTTGGATAGTGTCTGATCACAAGGCCAAATTTTGTTTCCTATTTATCAGTGTCAAAGCTGCGGCATCTAGTGTATTTTATTTTTATTAAACCTTGGATGTGGCTGTACATGTGTATCATAGAAAGGCGACCAAATATTAGAGGCATACTCCAATATAGATTCAACAAGTAAATAATATAGGGTCCTAAAACTATTATTAAATTCTGGCATGCTACGTTTTATAAAACCTAACATTTTCATTGTCTTATTGGAGATGTATTCAAAATGTTCTCTGAAGGCTCAAGAAGTATCCAAGATCCCTCATCCTTCCCACACTTTCCAAGCGAGCACCATCAATGTGGTAATCGAAGATGTGCGGACTCAGTGTCTTGTGAATCCTTATAATTTTACATGTGTGAATATTTAACTCTCAATCATTCCTAAAACTATAGTCAGAAAATATATCCAAGTCACGTTGAACCAAGATACAGTCATCACCATCTTCTCTAAAAATCATCACAGTAACATAGAGCCTCATAGTGTTCAAAGCAGTGCATAATATCATTCAAGTAACATCATCATCATCATTTATTTATGCAAATTACAAATAGTATCACACATGTCACAATCAGTAAGAAAATACAATACAGTACATATAATACAAATGCACACACTTAATGTACTACATTACACTAACTAAAACTTAAAAATGTACAAATGCATATTAAAATGTAATCTGTTAAAGTCTGTAAAAAAACAATTAAAAATAATTAACAAGGTTCACTATCGCCAGTAACTATAGGGCCTCAAGATTAGCGTCGAAGTACTCCTGAAAACTGAAAAAAACCTTTGTCAGAAGAAAATTCCTCAGGCGTGCGTGAATACGCCCATATCCAATAAGCGAATACTGTGTGCCAGAATATTATAGAAAGTCGGTCCTAGATAGCCAGTTCCATCCCTTTTTCTCGAGAGCCGAAGAAACCCATGCACAATATTGTCCCGCTGTCTGGTTGGATAACCGTGCACGTCACTGTGTGAGTGGTATAGGGTTAGGTTATTTTTGATGAAACAACTGGTAAATATAGAGAGTAGGTAATATCATAATGGGCAACTGCACAAAACTCTCTACAGCATTCCCGATACTGGAGCCCCGCTATTATTCTCACACACTTGCGTTGCAGACCAAACACCAGGCCAGCATATGTAGAGTGCCCCCAGAGTAAGAGTGCATAAGAAAGCTGAGAGGCAAAACAACCATGATAAGCCTGTAGTAGTGCACTTCTAGAAACACATCTTGAGAGGTTCCTGACAAGAAAAATAATAGTAGAGAGTCTGTCACAACAATTAAAGAAAACTGATGAAAGATTACCCCTTGAGGGACCCCCGACGAAGACTTCGATGGTTTGTGACAGGCAGTTATGGATTTTGACAGTTTGTCTCCACCTGAGTGATTGTTGATGACAGATGGGTCTTTAATTTCGGCATTTGATCTGTTTCCGCTTTTAAACTCAAACTAAACATGGCTTTAATGTCACAAATAAAAGTCATTGACAAAGCTGGAATACTTACATATACTAGTTGCTTAAAATTAGAAACCAATAGCCCTGTTGCCACCATGCTCATTCGGATCTTGACACATTGCATGAAAAAGTACAATCAGATCTGTTAAAAATAAAATGTTGGTGTGACGCAATTTTTTTTCTTTTACTATTGGGAAAACCAATATTTGAAATTTCAAGCGTGTCATGGGCAATGTTTATCTAGAGAATGAACCTCTTGCTGCGCCGAGTTTTAACAAATTCCTGGGCTTGTCAATTGACAGCTCACTTAAATTTTAAAACAACAACAATTTGAATGTGCAATAGGATCTCATCTGGTTGTTTTGGCTTAAGGATTATATCACAGAGCTTAGACTTCTCCATTACCAGGGCTACATACTTTGCATTACAGCATACTTTGGGTCCCACCTTCGATATGGCATTTATTTTTGGAGCTCTTGGTCTGATTATATTTTCAATTCAGTGTTTCTGTTGCAAAAAAGAGCAGTTCAATATTTATCTGGAGCTAACATTCGTGATTCCTGCGGCCCCTTGTTTTTGAGACATGCAATATGGAATCTTGACATGCTGTTGCATATTTACGGTCTGTCTCGTTTTTAGGAAATATAGAAACGAGTTGCCCTTGTATGGACCTCACAGTACCCGCGAGACATACACTCAGACTGCCTATCCCACATTTGGATCAAATTTAAAGTTCCATTATATACGGACGTAAAAATCTTTTTAATCATCTTTTTATAAGGTTTCAATATCATAGGGAGTTCAGGAGCCAAACAAAGAAGTTTTGGCTAATAAGGCATCTTACAGTTTCAGAGAATTTAGTAATGAGTTTTTAACCCTAGAATACCAAACTATCGTAAATATTACGACGCGCATTCTATTTACCTAAAAATACAAACACTCCATTAAGAGGTGGTGTAGTGACCTTGAATAGCTTCCTCCCCACTACTATTCTTTACTTTGATACACATGTAATATCGGTTTTAGTGTCACTTATGCAGTAAGTGCTAGTGAAGTCGTCAAATTTACGATAGTCTGGCGTTACCGTTGGCATGAATTGCAGTCTCAAAACAAAACGCTGGCCACTGGCTGTATTTTATAGCATGTTGAATATGGCGTCAATAAACTCCTATGCTCTCTATTGCACCACTACAACTAAGGTAAATAAAAAAACCAATATCCCGTCAAGACTATATGTTGGCGTTAAAAAATACTTTGATAAGGCCGTGGCTAGAACAAAGAAAAGATATACCCACTTTATAACGCTCACTTCGGCAGAGTATTTATAAAATCATAGATTTAGATATGCATGAACAAAGGACCACTCAAGTTGAAATGAAGCGTAAAGTTTGTTTCTTTTATCCAACCAAGCTTCAACGAATGACCACCACATATAGCATGCGGTGCAATCGTCCAATTTGTGGTCAGCATCGCTCAGATAAATGTACTGACTGTGCTGAACAGTAAAATTTAAATATTTATTTTTACTTTTATTTTGTTATTAACATGTTAGAAAACGCTTTATTTTATTGAAAATAAAAAAATAAAGAATTTTTAAAATTTTATATTCCACTATTTCAAAACTCGTCAAATTTACGAATGTCTGGCGATTACGTATGGAAAAGTAAGTCTGGTGCTCTAGGGTTAAATTAAATGTAGTTCTCTTGATGGTCTTTATCTGTTCGATTTGCACTTTTGTGTTTTCTTTTCTCTTTTTGGTTGCCTTGTGAACTCGTTTTTTATTCCTAATCTAGTTTTTGTGACTTTATATTTTGTGACTTTAATTTTAACTTTTCTAGTGGCTTTGTCAGCCACAGCCACACTCGTTGTTATTATGGCATTAAACCTATTTTTTTGACTTTGACTTAGTTTAACTGTCATGAAATAAATTTTCTAAATGTTTCTATTGTTTCTAAGTAAGTATGATAATGCGATAATGATATGTTACAGCAGATGCGATATGGTTTATGCTTTTGAATTTCTATTGGATTTTTATTGAGTTAGGTTTAAAATTCTATTGTATACTAAGTAGCGTTAGTATCGTGAATTTGATACTGTCCAACATTATAAATGTTATAATCAAAAGGACAATAAATAAATAAACTAAAAGTTCATGTTAAATAACCCAAAAGAAGATATTATATTTGAGATAGCTGCCTTCAGCGATTGATCGATCCAAATGATTCACCAAACCGTTCTTTTATTTTTCAAAGTGGTGGGTGGCATCGCATCGAATGCGTCATATTCAGCTACGTTTCACCAGAATCATTTTCATCATTTTTTAATGCTGAATAAAAGAAAATGCTCCTTGTATTTTTTTTTAAATATGGGTCCTTTATGGGGTAGTCCATTTGGTACTGATTCGAAGTATACTTGCCAGATTTGATACCTCTATCATGAGAGAAACTGTTCCATAATATTAATGATATATATTAAATGAATTGACAAATATTTATACAAATTTATTGTAATACTTGTCTACAAATTCTCAGTAAAAACAGTACAGTATCTGTGATAAACTTAAAATCATTATCAAACCAATTAAAATCATGAAATGATTGATGACAATGACAATCTTTGTATTCTTCATGGATATGTCCTTTTCCACTGACAAGTAACACTGATGATGGCTTAGGCTGAAAGCGCTCTGTTACGCTATTTATAGCAGTTCTTTTGGATTAAAAATTTTTGCATGGAATACAAAGATTGCTTCATTACTATTTTTTATTTATAATTCATTAATTGCAATTCGTATATCTTTTAGGAAGGTGGATAGCCTGTTATAACGCTACATCCATGTATTCAAATTACTTCTCAGTTGAAAGGCACAGCTAAGAGATGACTATTCGGATTTCGTAGCAGTGAATTTTATTTCTCTGCCTATACTTTTCTATATGTTTACTAATAATTGCATTAAAAATAGTATGTGTATCATAAGGCAGAGTATTTGTCATTTTCTCGGTTAGTTTTAAAGATAGAGATCAAGCCTGGTAAATTCGGAATCAGTAACGAAAGGACTGTCTAGTTTAATTACGAAGTTGTAAAATAGGGGGCAATGAAATGTTAATATGTAAACTTAATTCTTGACCGTAAGTACCTAAAGGTGATCAATGTGGGTTAACTGGCTTCGATTATATTTATATGGGTAGTGTATTTTAAATTATGGACTCCACACAGGACACATACTCCAGGATGTCCAGGATTAAAAAGAAGATGTTGTGCTGGTCGTGCTGCAATTTCTTTTTAAAAATGTCAATAGTTCTTGATGATATAGCAACTCGTTTTAAAACATTTATCCTCGCCACATTTTTTTTTTCAAAATTTTGTTGCTGTGCTGACCTGTTGGTTTTCCTTGTTTTGCAAGAATAGTTTATAATTTTTTTAATTTAATTTCATTAAAAACTCTGGGGCGTCAGTTGTGCTGACTTATGCCGCGATTTATTTTCACAAATCTCGTAGATATAACACCACATTTGAGACGAAAAAAAAACTACAAAGTTAAGTAAGTTACTCTACTACTTGTCCATGTCAAACGTGAAAATAAGGACATTTAAGCAGCCGACGCGGATCTCTGTACAATGTTGCCTAACATTGCACATTTTCTTATTAACACAAAGTGATTACTTACCCAAACATTTCTTTAAGGCAAGACGACTAATTACAAGATTGTTTAAACGGAAACTTAAAAGGACGTGTAATGTGCCCCGACGACGTTGGGATGAACTATACTGAAAACTATTTCTCAGGCGCCCTTTAACTCAGCTTTTAGCCAATCAAAACTAACCGAACAAACGCACTACATTCGACGCGTTGCCCTCCGCTCGCTCCGGGAGCAAAACGAACAGAAACTAACCTACATTAATGTACAAAAATCTGTTGCATAAAATAATTCAATTTTAATTTGGGTTACTTTTTGTTGGTTTGAATTTGACATGATATATATACAAGCGAATAGTGTATTCCATTTGTACATCAGTGTGCGTTCACCTGAATAAGAGAAACACTCGTGCAATATTTTAGTGATCGGCCGATATGCTTTTTTTGCCGATACCGATATTTGAGTTGCCGATACCGATAAAATATCGGTATCGGTACGACATTTTAAAACATTGATATTAAAATTATTTAATATTAATAATATAGTATTTAATATACATACATACTAGGGTAAGTAAAACATCTAAATAGTGGCGAATTTAGCTTTTCGCAAATAAACAAAGAGAGAAGCTCCACAAGCTAGCACAACAAAACATTTTTGAAAACAATTTTTTTTTTTCAAAAAATTGCGACAACGCAGTACAAACCTACTCAGTACACAAATATTTTACGAAACATCCAAAATGGCGGGGCCGACTTTATTAATATTACCCCAGTTCTTACTAGAGCGCAGTCGTATGAAGCTTAATAAATATCAACAGTAATAAATGTCGACATTCTGAGCCCGTTGACAGGTGGCAAAACTCGCTATTCTGGTATTGTTAACGGTTGCTAAGAAATCGCAAATAACAGTCGCATATCATCCCTTTCAAATATATTATTTTATTCATTTTTTCGATCGCGGATGAAATAGGATGCGTATGTGTAACTTTTCCTCTTAAGTACCCATTGTACTATTCTGGCATATACATATTTAAGATATTAGAAAACTTATCCCTCATAAAACATTTATATCAAAAAATCGGTGAATGGACTCATATTAGCTAGTTTCTACCAAAAAATAGGCTGGAAATTGAACCGATTTTCAGGTTAACGAATTTAAAAAGATATATCGATTGTTTAAATATTTTACCTTTGGTGGGATGGTTTGACTATAGCGTTATAGTGAGAAGGTTTTTTCCCTTTCATCCAATTGTATGTTTTTTTATTTACTTACCCAGCACCCCAAATTGCTCCCCCATCCCAAATATTTCTCTACCGTTTGTTAACGAAATTTAGGAAATATTTTCATGAAAAGTGGTCTTCTATGATACGTAGGTAACGTATTTATATCAGATCAAAATAATGATGAAGTATCTATTGCGTAGTGAGCAGTGAAAGCAAACAAAATAAACCAAGCTCCTGTTTTGTGTAAAGTCTAGCGTAAATGTTTCATATGGTCAAGACTTCCTATAACAATTGTTTAAAACTATTTTTAGGGTTCGGAATTGTTGGTGGCCGCAGCACGGGGGTTGTTATAAAATCAATTCTTCCAGGTGGTATTGCTGATAAAGATAACAGATTACAAAGTGGAGATCATATTTTACAAATTGGAGATGTCAACTTGACGGGATTTTCAGCAGAGCAAGTTGCTGCAGTTTTAAGGCAAACTGGACTTCAAGTGAGTATAGCAGTAAATCTAATATTAGTATTTTACTTTTGGATATTTTTATGAAAGTAAACTAAAATTACAGGGTGCACTTGGCTAAAAATATACCCTGATATTTTTCTGAAATGTCATAAAATTCCTCCTGTTTTCATTGAAATACCATAGTAAATTCCTCCTGTGATGATCTAAAAATAACAGTGAAGTAAACCTATTAACATAATGATTAGGATTGGTTCATCTTGCAAATAGGGATTTAGTTTGTTACATTAAGTAAATAATAATGATATTCACGAGGCAAAAAATAAAAAATACAGGTCACGATCCCAAAAAGACTTGGGGAAATATAAAATAAGCTACAAATGACCGTAAATCTATCACTAAAATTGATTATTTAGAGAGTATATGATAAAGTTCGTGATTCAGTAGATCAAAGAGACATCGTGAATGAACTAAATAGTTCTTTTGGTTCCGTAGGAGTAAATTTGGCTGCTAAGATAAGTAAACCCCGTATTGTACCGGCCTTTTTGGAGAATGAGGATCAATTACCTAATTATATGTTTCTTTATCCTGTTAATGAGGAAGAAATTGTTCATTCTATAACTTCACTTAAGAATGCCTCTACTGCAGATGATTTCTGCATATCAAACATAATTGTAAAATCAAACTATTTGCTGTTGGTCTTGCCCATGGTCCATATTGTGAATCTGATATTTGAATATGGTATTTTTCCTGATCCTGATATATTTAAAACAGCTCTAATTGTACCGTTGCATAAAAGTGGTGAAAAATCTGATATCAATAATTATCGTCCAATTGCACTTACTAGCCCTATATTTATAATTATTGAGAAATGTATAAAAAAGAGATTGTGTAACTTCTTAACTGAAAATAATATAATGTCGGATTCGCAATGTGGATTTCGGGAGGGGATGGGTACAGATAGTGCTTTGCATGAAGTTATAAATGTTTTAATAACAATTACAAATCTTGGGCTGTTTTCTTGGACCTCTCAAAGGCGTTCGACACGGTGGATCACCGGATTCTGCTAAACAAACTAAACGGTATTGGGATAATACTAGAGTGCTACTTATAACTTATTTTGACTTGTGTGGGCACCTCGGGGTTACAAGCTGAAATTTTCACAGAATGAAGGTTTTATTCAGGATACTATTGACCTCTTCATCGCTAATTGATAAACTAGCCCC
>MU191602.1:0-11779 GCA_016904865.1 Pissodes strobi
CCCGCCTGCCCGGTAGACTGGTGCCAGTCTACAGTGGAGAGCTAGGTAATTTCAGTTTATTTTAAATTTGTTTACGGTCCGGCGTATAGCGTGAGATTTCAAAAATAGCGGTTTGTTTTTGGTGGATTTCTGAGTAAAATGTCTAGTCGAAAATCGAAATATTTGTTCTGTAGTTGATTTTGAAAGACGAATGGCAGACAATATATCGCTCTTTAGGTGCCCAAAAGGGTAGGGATGTATTAGTTTATTATAAGCTTTTATTTAACTTCACTTGTATGTTTGGGTAAAATCTTACAAATTTGTCCTACTTCCCATCAATGTTCAATATTAATATCGATTTATAGTGAGTACAATAGAGTATGTAATAAAAAAAAATGCAGGTGTCGAGCCTGGAAAAGTGCCTTAGAATTTATAGGATCCCACAAATATGCGAATGATACACCAATGTATTGTCATAGCCGTACAGTTTTGCAAATTCTTCTAGAAGCTGTATACATTCATAAGCTGTTCCATCAACCGTGTTACCAACTAAAAAAGGTAACTTTTAATCAGATTTTGTGCATTTGCAAAATAATGTAAGATGGGTGCAAATATAGGTTTATCTAAAAGTCTATTACTTTAAATTTTGTGCTAATTAGTTATTTTGGTAAAATTAACGAAATATAGAAATTGCTAAAATGTAGACAATTTTTTTCCAAAATAATTTGTACAAAATAATTGTAATTGTAATAATTGTAAAATAAATTAAAATAAAGAATTTTGCACGGGTATTAAATTTCATTCTTGAAGTAAAAAATAGTATATTTTACAAATTTTATTTAAATATGCAAACGTATTTACCGTATTTTTTTTTAAATATGCTGAATAAGGCCTTTACCTTTTCACCTGTTTTTGTGACTTCACAAAATATATTTTTCAAAATTTTAATGAAAACATATTTCATTATTTAAATTCCTCTATTTATTACTTACTAAGCGGGAAATTTTGCTCTATGTTCCCAATAGCGCTTTGACCAGAGTAAATCGCGTCAAACTCGGCTCTTATTGCCTCAATACCCCCTGCATTTTTTTACCGTCGCGTTACGTCCTCGGCTCGCCTTTGATATGACGATTTCATTGAATTGGCGCTTAGTGTACCAACTTATATTTTTAATTCTGTAAACTTTGGTATAGTTTTCCCCCCTCCTATTGCCCGAGAAAGACCATTATTTTGCCTTTTTGACACTGTGCATCTACTAAATTGTCTTTTAATGCGCCAATATTTTCGGATCTGTTTCGGTAAACCCTTTGTTTCAAATATCCCTTCAATTACAACTCCATCGTTGTCATCTCACACATTAAATTTTTCAAAACGCTGATTATGTGCTTGACATCGCCATGGTTATTATTGTGAGAACAGAACCAATAATAATTGTGCTACTAATGACTCCATTTAAATATCGTGTAGTATATTGCGTGAAAATGCATTTTTTTCGTTGCAGCTTCCCATTGTTTCTTAACAAAATTGCGCACCGATTATCATCGTCTTCCAAAACTTCTGGCACAAGCTGTATCCTATATGGATGGTGCTTTTCACTTCTTAAATATCTATAAATCTTAGATTATAAACTGTTATTATCTAGACTTAAGGAAGGAAGGAAATGGATGCATGTTGGCTTTCATTGATGGAACACTATTTCGATTTTATCTTTATTTAATATAGGTAGTTCACCAGTTTTACGTAAATTCCACACTGTACACTATGTTTTTCAAATTTATGAAATATCTTGCTTACAGATGACTGGGAAATTTGTGTTTCCGGATATTTTTTTCCACGCAAGAACATCAAAATTCGAATACGTTGCTTCTCTGATAATATGCTTTTTATTTAACAATTATTACGTTCGTTTTCAACAATCAGAACTCTAAATATCTAAATTTATTATTAATGCTCTATGCATTTAAATCATTCGAATAGGTGATAAAGGTAAAAATCACTTGCTATGGTTTTTGTTAACCTTTTAAATGAGCTTCCTATAAGGCATAGACTGTCATTTGAAATTTCGGGGCTGGTGGTTAGAGGGTTGAACAAATGCTTGTTACGTGTTTGCGAGTTTTATCCACAATAAATGTATTAAACAATGTAAGGTTTATGCACAACATCTAAGAAACTCTTTATATGTATATATAGTGTTTCATTTGATATTTATACGATGACCAGTTACTACTACTATCCCCTACATCATTCTGAATAATGACAAGAATGCCCATGTGGTAATTCGCAAAGACGCTATAATTAAGATGCGGTAGCCTATTTTTTTTTATAGAATCTACGGAGCCCTGTGCTTATCATAATAAAATTGTACAGTATTTTATTGATAGTGAGCCGCCCCCGCCTTGTATATTTGAAGTGTACACTATATTAAATTTGTTTTTCAGGATGCATTCTATGTGATGCCTGTTCAAACTCATATAAAACTGTTGGATCCTTGAAGTACCATCAAAGATATGAATGCGGCAAAAAAGCGTGCTTCAAATGTTTAAGATGTGACTACATCTCGAAAAGAAAATACCACGTTAAAGTACATGTTATCAAAAGGCATGTCAAAGCGGAAGGGTGTACATTTAACGAAGAGCATTATTATGATGAGATATAATAATTATGATCAACTAGATGTTTGAGTTGAAATTTGGAATTTTTATTATATGATATACCTATTTTATAAAACCAAAACTGTTTTTATCTTTTTATAGTTTTCACCTTATAAAATTGTTAGAACACATAATTTCTCTCATTCGGCTTCTAAATGCTATTGGCTAGTATCCCGAGATATTTCCAGGCTATGTCCGAAATGAATTAAATAAGAAAACTTAACTTTTACAACGCCTTTATATATCAAGTGTGTTTGAAATTTAACACAGTTGGTACCTGAGTAAATAAATCTAATTTTATATTTTTCCTAGCGTTGTTGTTTATTTTTTCAAGTGTCTCAAATGTAAAAATAATTATATAAAAACATTTGCAGTCATCAATAGATCATTTAATTTTAGACAAACCTGATAAAACAGGACGTTACGGATTGAAGGACTCGCCAATATTAAGTAAGGCTTTCAGTTCCCAGATCAAACAAAATGCTCTATCCAAAATCAACATAACTTTCAGAAAAGCACTTGATGTCATGAGAACCACCGCTATACTCTTTGCAGTTTTTGATATCTACATATATAACATGCTAATGTTTATAATGTATGTGTCGTGTCTACTGAAATCGAGGGTGGGTTTCTCTAGATAATTGGTTTTTTATAGAAAGACAGCTAAGATGCTATTCTATAAACTTTCGTCGCCGGATTTTTTATTTTTGATTCAATAAAAGAGAAAAAGTTAAAAAACAAAATTGTTGTTACAATTCCCGACAAAATGGCGGATGCGCAGCCCGATGAAATAAGTGATTAGAACACTAACGATGCGCTTCAGATCCGGAACGCAAAGTTAATACTTTGGGATGAGGCAACGATGTCACCTAGCTATGCACTTAGTGCTATTGATAAGTTACTGAAAAAAAATATGCAAAATAATTATCCATTCGGTGGCAAAGTTTTGTCGTTAGGTTGCGATTTTCGTCAGTGTCTACCAGTTGTGCCTCACGCACATAGAGCAGCAATTATACAAACATCACTGAAATATTGCCATCTGTGGTCGGAATTTGAAATTTTGCAGTTGAGTACAAATGTACGATCTGTAGACAATTCGTACAATTCTTGGCTATTGAAATTGGGAAGTGGTCAATTAACTAATGATAGCGGTCTTGGGGAAGATATTATTGAAATCCCACATACAATGATAGCCAAAAAAATATTGTAGAAGAAATATTTGATCAAAGAATGTAATCGCTTGATGTTGCAGCATACTCTAAATGAGTCATTCTGTGTCCTAGAAATGACGATGTAACACAGATTAATGAGCAAGTTTTAAATATTTTGGAAGGATAAAAATTTACCTTTTTAAGTATTGACTCAGTAGAATGCGATGATATCTCAGAAAATGAAAATTACCCAATTGAGTTTGACACCTTCGGGAATGCCACCACATAGATTAAATCTCAAGGTGGGTTCAATTTTTACGCTTCTTAGGAATTTAAATGCCCTAAGAGGATTATGTAACGGCACCCGATTAGAAGTAACCAAACTATCACAAAATCTTATATGTGCAACGATCCTAACAACAACTGGAAACCCTGCATTTATACCAAGAATAGACTTGGCTCCGATATAACCAGATTTGCCATTTGTATTACGAAGACGACAATTTTCTGTTAGATTAGCATTTTCCATAACAATAAATAAATCTCAGGGACAGACTTTAAGTAAGGTGGGCGTATATCTACCTAAGACTGTATTTAGTCACAGACAGATGTAAGTAGCATTTTCAAGGGTCAGGTCTCATAACGACGTAAAAATAAAGATATCAGAATACGAAGAAAAACAAGGCATGCTGGCAAAAAGGTTTGCCAAAGTTTTTTTCAACCAACATTGTTTATCCAGAAATCTTATAGATTCTGTAAATGATCCTTTGTTAATAACAAAGATTTGTATATACATTGCCTGGCAGAGACAGGCTTATCAACTAGTATAATTATAATATTCATTTCCGAAGCTAAGAGATGGCACTGGGCTGCCATCCTGCATTGCCGATTTCGCTAAATTATCCGCTTGATCGTTACCTCCTAATCCTGCATGACTTAATACCCACATAAAGGATGCGAATATGGGGTTAAGGGAGTCTGATATCATTAGTGCTTTATCCTATTTTCCCATGTTTACCAAGTGTTTGATATTTTAGCGAATGGCTGGCTTATCATCGTTCTGTTAAGTGTATTAATTAAAGAGGCTTTAGTTTGAATTTAAAGGTGTAGTACCATCTGTAAAAATTAGATTGGGATGATTTAATTTATGAGCGATAATGTAGTTGTATTTGGTTCTGATCACGGAGTGAGGTAAGATTGATTTATCTAAATATCTAAGTTTGTATTTACTAGAGGCAAAGATGATAGCCATGATGGGAGGATATGAGAAATAATTGATTCAAATCGGGAATGTTGATGTTGTGAGCAGTGATTAAATTTATCACTCATTTTCTTCTCTTGTTTTTTTTTTTGTTAGGTTTGGTTATGGGCTCAAATCGTTTCTTGCTATCATTGCTGGATTTTAGTGATGCTGCATATTTTAATAGAGGTTGTTGACTTTTTAGTGGTAATGCGACAGTAATGCATTCGAGACTTCAAATGGATAAGGCCCTAAAAGCTCATGTTGAGGGCCTCAAAGCCTGGTTTTGAGTTATTGTTACTAGGATTCCCTAGTAGGTTTCCATATAAAGCATATTTGAACATTTGAAAATCAGTTCGCATATTCGTCGCATTATACATTATTGAGATTTATTTTGCATACCTGTTTATGCTGTGCCTGTTCGCCATGATATATATTTTGGTCACGACGGCATCCATGAGGTAAGTTCCTTTCTAACTACAACATATGCTTGTAGCTAATCGTATTAGTATATACTTAACTGAACATCTGCCCAATCACGTTTCGAATACTAAACAATGGGTGTGGCCTTTAACTGTTATTTTTCCTTTCAAGCACACATCAACAATAAATTAAACGCAACATGCTCACCCTTAGAAGAACTCTATCATATAAGGAGAATTTTGCAAGTGCATTTAGACCAATTCGTATTGACTCAAAAACTATTCCTTTCAAATCAATGACGTTTGTAGAATTTTGTGAAGAAAAGTATGCCACACGTTGCTTCCAATTATTGCAGTCTTGCAATAATTACCAAAGCAGTGGCAACAATATTTGTTGTTTTTATTATGAAGATGGTCAAAACCTAGTTACTATTCCATCTCTTGATGTGAGTAAATTAGATTTGATTGACATTTCATCAAACATTACGAAATCTTTTAATTTTTCCGCCATTAATCTGACGTAACATTACCACCATCCACACTACAATACCATATATTAGACGCCATCACGCCCACGATTAACTTTAAACCCAACTAATTTAAAATAATCGACTTTTGCGTACCTAATATAAGTTTACGATAGGATGCTGTGTATAAAACTGTTATTACTGAGACAGCTAGACTTCTGGTAGAACCAGAAAGTTTATGGGCAAGGAGGGAGGTGTCGGTAGAAGGGTAATTTTCGGCGCGTGGAAGAAGTGACCGGACTCATTATAATCTTTGAACTCTGCCATTACTCTGAGTCAGTGTCGCTAATATTAGAGTCTAAAGATTGAATAAACTGTGCTAATATCTTTGTCTTCACTATTTAGGGTAAAGGAACTGAAATCTAGAGACAAACTTGAATCGTTTAAACACTCCTCAGTTAAGAATTATTCTTTAATATCAACATTTTAACATTAAGCTACGATAATTAAAGTTAAATATACATAAGGTAATTTGGCGATAAGGTACGATAAATGTACAATAAGGTGAATGCACAACAAGATAAATTTACGAGATACGGTAAAGATAAGATAAATCTATGAGATACGTTAAAGATAAGATAATTAAAGTTAAATTTCGAAATGTTGGTTTTTCTATTATAAAAAAACAACTAGAGAAGAATTATGAAAACATTTCTAAAAAGGATCACTTATCTTTATGGGTTTCCAGACGACCGTTATGCTTAGGGCCTCCTAACGCTTCTTCAGCAGAGTGCTTTCATATCCACGGAGTCATCCCGTCCATTTAACTTGCAGTTCCCAGCAATTACATTGTTACCACCAGGCTACGATTTTAGGAATTTAACTGCATCCTGGAATCTCCAAATCCTCTTCTACAGTCTCCTCATCCGACCATATGAATCAACTCGAACCAGAGTTCAAATTTAAGCATCCAATAATTTTAGAAATAAAATTAGATATAGAGTAGAGTTAGAGTTGGAGTTAGGGTTGGAGTTGCGATATAAGCCTGTTAGTCTGGCTCTCCTTCTGGTTTCGGCTAATCCATCCTAAGATGCCATAGAGTCAAAAGTTACTACAAAAATCCAGCCTATATAGGTGCCATCAATTCCCGAGGAATTATAGCATTTCGACACCGAGTCGACACCAGGCCAATTCAAATATCGCTGTGACTCGAAAATCACGAACTCAATCCACCATAAGAAAATTCCATTAAATCTCGATCAAACATCCTTCAAACACATTCAGAATTATGTAACTGTCAAAACAATCAATTATGTCGGCACTATTGAAAACCTGTACAATTGATAGATAACATATAATCTGCATTACTGGTTGCCTATCTGCATCGCCACCTATTCAAATTAAATTCAGGATACCTGAAACCCAGTAGCGTAGACATTTCAATTAGCATTAAACTGAGGAATGCCAATGGCGTGCTAGATTATAATGAAGTTTTTAAATTTTACAAAATAAATTATTGTTTTTGGAGATTTAAACGAGAATTGATACAGAATTACTGACATTGGAACGAGCATATCCAAATTGTTGTTGCAATCTGAATAATCAGACCTTTTTCTCTATTGATTTCATTCGCCTAATGGGTGCCAGTGGGGGGTGAGAAGACATTAGAAGGATTCTTAGTATATCTCTATTGTCATCTGTTCTAGAAGTTTTTCGGGAGTTATGTAATCGGATATTTTTGAATTTCTTATATCTAGCCTCTAGGGTATCGTCAGAAAGTTGTCCAAGTGAATTATTTCTCTGACATGCACTAAAACTTTGTGAACCGTACTAGGCATATAGGTAGTACCAGTCATATAGAGCTAAATAAAGAGAGCGGGTTTCGATAAGTGAAGTTTTAAATGCTTCAACATTTATTTTGAAACCCAATTACCCTTATAATTGTATGGAATTTGCTAATTAGGTTTTTAATAATCCGTTTTATTTCGGTACTTATATGTGGATTCTGAAAAAACTTTCTTGCGGTAGTGGCATCATTTGTGGGGCCATATCCCAGCTTGGGCTTATCAACTTAAATCTTCCTGAATACATATTTTGTGTTTTCAAAAATTTAAATTTTTTCTTTTCCCTTGACTTGCCATGTTTTAAATGGTAAACGATTAGGTATGTGTAGCAAACAGTCGAACAAACTTATCCAGCAATACAAAGTAGAAATACCAAGAACATAGTTTTCGACTTTGGGAGATTTAGTGAAAACTGTGTCAATGTTCATTTCTTTAGGAGTGGCTCTACAAATGATGAATTTCGCAGATGAATTTGTTTCAGACAAGATATAAGTAACACTGCCATAAACATTGTAAAAAGCATCTCAAATGATCCTCTACCAAAGTTGCATACGTTATTAGAGCTTTAATTGATTCAAGAACATTTTCTTCCTCTTGACGAATAATGTCAGCACATTTCATAAAAGAAAATTTAATTGGGACAATAAAATATTGATGAAGTTTTAGGATCTAACCAAACGATGGTATTGTTACTATCAACGAATTATATCGGAACCATAGCTAAAGCAAAATATATTCGTCAGTAGCAGGAGCGGATGAAAATTTTTGCTGGTATTGATTGTGTCCCGAGCTACTGTCAAAACCCCATTTACAAATCAGTTTTAGATAACTTGTTAGGCGTTTAATTTCAAATATGTAGTGTACTCACTGTTGTTTTTTCTAAAAATTCTTGAAGTTGAACTTCAGCAGATGCCTCAGTGACAGAAATATGAACCTGCAAATATTTATTTTTCGTTGTAAGTAGGGAACGATCGCTTGGGAAACAGTCGGGATGTATCCCGTTAACAACGGAACGTAAAATATCATACTTTTTAACAATGAAATTAAGGCCGTAAAATACTGCTATAGCAGCCTTTCTGGTTGTCAAATATTTAAAGTTTCATATATTACTATTGCTAATCAAAAGCCGCGTCGCTCTTTTGGCGGCAGAACATAGTTCTTCTGAGGTATAGTTTCCTAGTTTTGCTTTTTTGAGACAACTTTTGAAATGGTTTTTACGTTCTTCCCATTGAACTACTTATTGGCCGCATATTCAAATTGATAGTCATGGTGCCATTAACCAGACACCATGGTCTTTTTCAAGTTTCTCGCGTGATCGTGAGCGTTCATGCCACCATCTATTAATTTGGCGACATTTTTCTTTTAGTTTATGTTCCATACTTTCGGTTACATGGATAAGCAGGTATGACTTAATTTTTTTTTTAATTCTGGTGGGCCTTTAATTTTTTTCGTGAGCACACCACTCTTCGAGTTAAGCGCCCCTTGATATCTCGTAGGAGACGGCTGAAAAATTAATATCTTAGTTCGTTGCAGGCCGTTGCAGATAATCTATGCCGCGATAGAAACTATAATAATACGAGTACTTATTCACCAAAAATCTTGGATAACATACATAAAAAGGTCAGGTAAATTTTAAATAACTTAATTTTTATATATCTTTATATTTACAAGCAAAATGGCCACAGAAGAAAGAACAAAACCAATTAAATTTTTTTAATCAGTTAAACTAATTGCCTCTATTAGGACCGCTCATTACCAAATATTATTATTTTTCACCTACCAACCACAGCAAAATTGTGTTGTTATTGTTGTTGTCTTGAGTCGACTGTTAATACTGAGAAGAGCATTTCTTTGAAGCGTTCGTGTTTTTCATATAGGAATAAAATCAGGACATTTTAGCCAGTTTAAAATTACACAGATGATTTATTATATATTCCTGTATTTAAAAAGCGATATCTACATTACTTCTGTACATTGGTTGCAGCACTGTGCGTTTATGACCATACACAACATCTCAGGATGACACCGTGCTTCCATTTAAAGCGTTGGTTATGGCTGAGTGTTCTCCAATAGTTAGACTCCTCGGTTTAAATAATACAAAAAATCTGTTTTATTGCTTTTACTGCTACAGTAGCTGGAGTTATAAAAGTACACAATAATTTATGTAATATTAATAAGAAAATGATGTAAGCGTAAAAGTGTAGTATTTTTAACTATTTTAATATAATGAATATATGGGTGTTATAGATGACCCACACTTGAAATGCCCTGATCATATCGCTTACTTTACAAAAAAATAGCACTTTATTTTATACGTTTTACCAATTGAAAGATATACGGATGCAAACGTTTATATTAGCTCTGTGTGACGCATGAAGCTGTTTCTGAACTGTTAAATACGGTCAAATGAACAATTTAGTTATCTTATTAGCTGCATCAATATGTTAAGCACCAAAGATATTTAATATGCTAGTAGATTATTTAAGAAAATTAATAAAATGGAAAAAGATATGTAAAAGCAGAATAAAGAAATATACATTGATGGTTTTTGTCTTTTAGGTAATGTTAATGCATAAGTATCTAACACTATATTATAGTTTTTTTATGTCCTCTTTGCAGCAAGTCGTATTCCTCGGCATCTCAGGGTACTTCTGCCCCCATTTGTATTTTAATTTTTCAGGGGAGAAAAATAGAGAGGATATATAAGCAGTGTGCTAACTACGTATTGACTAACCCACTAATATTATTAAAAACTTAAGTAAATTAATATGAACGGTATATAATACTTGAAGTAAAATAACCAAAAAATCTGCTACGGTTTCAATTTCTACTCAGTAGTCATTTTGTGACAACTCTGTAGGATGTAAATATGTTCTATATTGTTGTGGAGGATTCATTCTTACCCTGGAATTGATTGCCTTTGGCTCCACAAATGATTGAATTTGGTTTGAATTGTTATAGAGCCACTTCGGCCCAGGCTCAAGGATGTAAACTGCACAAGTGCAAGTTTAGTGACCCTAATGAAATGTGTACCTAATTTCTTCGATTCGGTATCTAGTCGGATACCGTTTTCAAGAAAAGCAAAAAGCCTGACAATCTGCAAGAGCTTTTTACTGTTTTATTGTATTTGCTAACCATTTTCATTTTTAGTTTTTTGCTTTTCTTGAAAACGGTATCAGACTAGATACCGAATCGAAGAAATTAGGTACACATTTCATTAGGGTCACTAAACTTGCACTTGTGCAGTTTACATCCTTGAGCCTGGGCCGAAGTGGCTCTATAACAATTCAAACCAAATTCAATCATTTGTGGAGCCAAAAGCAATCAATTCCAGGGTAAAAACTCTGTAGGAGTGGGAAACCGGTCACTCTGTCTCAGACTTTTAAATCTGGACATTATTTTGTGTTAAGTGAACGCAGTCTCTGTTGACTTCCTGTACCTGAATAAGCACAACATCATTGCTATCTAAAAATGAGTACAAGACACCGCAGTTGGAATATATATAAGAGGGTTAATAGTAGACTTTCACTATCTTGTGGTTCGTCTCCTCATGTGCCTAGTCGCCAGTTGAGTGCGAATTTACCGCTTTTCGTACCTAAATAACTATTGTACCTTTAAAATATCATTATTCTAATTTGAAATACTTTTTAGTGCCAGTGAGATACCAGTGCCAAGGTTGTCACAAATCGTATACGCTAATAAAGAATCTAAAGAGGCATATGTCCGTTGAGTGTCAGAAAGAGAAACGATTTAAATGCAGTTTCTGTCCAAACAGTTATTACTACAGGACGGATCTAAGGAATCATATGCATCGAGTTCATGACTTCATTATTAATGTAAATAATTTTCCTTATAAATAATATTTTATTAGTAGGTAGCACCATTATATATTGTAATAAATTGAATATTAAAATATATACTTTGTAATTAATGAAGTTTTTTTTCCAATATGCTTCTATACTAATGACTGCTAAATTATTTGAAACGCCAATGTGTTCCTGCTTTAGACTCTTAAGACTCCTACA
>MU191602.1:12179-34585 GCA_016904865.1 Pissodes strobi
TTTTATGCAGGTTTAGCAGTCAGTCTAAATAAATAAAATATATCTAACCTGCTGCTAAGGGACTTCCTTTTGGTCTTCTGTTGAGTCAACACGCGCTGTGTATCGACTTCTTTGTCGATTAGTTGGTTGGTGGTATTGAAATGAGAAAAAAATATATTTATCACAAGTGGACCTGGGAAAGCAGAGGGTATAAAATCTATAAAATGTAATGTACGGGCGATAGAAAAAAATGGTATATTCAAGGTCATTTAAATAATTTAAACTGAAAGAGAATAGGGGGGTGAACAGGGTTAATATTTTGACGTGTCATAACGACAATAATACAAGGTATGAAAAATTATGTTTTTAAAATCGTTATTTCCTTATTACAAAAAAATTCTTGTAATAATTTACCTACCAAAAAGTCGACCATGATTTATTTTACAAAAATATTTTAAATAGAGCTATAGTTTTCACATCAAACAAAATTATCGAAAACAAAAATATTATAATTGGATGGTGATGAAGAAGAATAGTCGCAAATGAATTAAGAGTATGCACAAATACAGTTCTTCTGACCAAAATGAAATTAGAATGAAACGGTTCAATTAGACTAAAACTAGGTGCCTGATGGTACCAGAATATCAACCAAAGAAGCTAATCATCACTAGTTAAATTCAGTAGCTAGTTGCTGCTCACTTCCCTTAACTGACTGGGCATGGATGAGACAAGTGATGCCGTGTACTCAGGTTTTTTTATGATAGTGGCAAACACACTAAAGGAAGATCCTATATGGCGCTCGACGAGCGGTGTGTGTGTGAGGAGATGTTGATTGACACGGTTCTTTAATAGTTGTAGGTTGTAATTTGGGGGAAAACAGATGTCCTGGGAGTCAGTTCCACAGTAATGCGGTGCGCCAGAGAAAAGAGTTCTTGTAAAGCGAAATTCTAGGTGTTTCCAGTTGTACGACGAACTAATGCGCTCTTGCCGTCTGTCGTGACTGTCTGACAGGCGTTGCCGAGAGCGGGAATATCTGTCGTAAAAGTAACGGTAAAACAGGGACATCTCGGCCACATGTCTGCGTTTTTCCAAACTATCCAGATTTCGGGTCAACTCCGGGTCGCCGACAAGACGCACAGCTTTCTTCTAAATGGAAGCCAGCAGCTTTAGGATGTGCTTTGGTGCGGCACCCCCGATGTGTGAGCAATCTTCTAAGCACGGTCTTATTTGCGCTTTTAGAGCAAGAACAGCTGTTGCGGTGTATACAGTTTTGTTTCGAAATAGCTCACCAAGCTTCTGGGAGGCTGATTTTGCGATGTTAGCAACGTGGTCATGCCAGGACATATTGCTATTGACCGCGACACCCAGCAGTCCGATTGACGAGGATCAAGGAATGGTCGATCCTGCCATAACGATGTCAGGGCCCGCCGTATTGGCCCTCTTGGTAAAGGTGGCTGCTTGGGTCTTTCCTGCATTGAACTGGACCAAACTTCTAATCCGGTGATAAGTCTTAGTCGCTGGTAAAGGTTTCTCTACCCAGCCTATTCCACCCATCGTCGAGTGAAGGCCTGCCTTAACATCTGCCATTCTCCCCTGTTATTGGTTTTCCTTATTCAGTCGTGTCCTACCGCTTTTTTTTCATTTGCGGTCTACCTCTACTTCTTTTGTTTTCCCATGGTCTCCATTCCGTCCATCTGTTGTCTGTCATTCTCCCAATATGTCCCGCACAGTTCCACTTTAGTGCGCACACGTTTTCTATAACATCTTTAACTTTTGTTATTCTTCTTATTTCTGTGTTGGTAATGCGGTCTTGTAGTTTGATGTTTAGGATTCGTCTTTCCATGACTCGCTTTGTTACTTGTAATCCATTTATAATATTCTTGTTTAGTGCCCAGGTCTATGTTCCATAAGTGAGAACAGGTAGGACATACTGGTTGAAAACTCAAGCTTTTATTGTATTTGGCATGTCGGATTTAAAGACATCTTGCATTCTCCCAAATGCTGACCATGACAAGGATATTCGGCGTAATAAATCTGCAGTCAGATTGTTTTTTGTTATCCGTATCTTTTGACCCATGATTCTACTTTTTCAACTGGTCTGTTATTTATGGCTATATTATGTTGACTCTGATGTATATCATTGGTTAGGTACTTAGTTTTGTTAATATTGATTTTAAGGCCTATTTGCTCTGATTTCTCATTTAGTTCTTTAATCGTACTCTGTAGTTCATCTTGGTCACGTGCTATCAATGTGATGTCATCCGCAAATCTAAGGTGACTTAGCCTTTCGCCGTTTATGAGGATACCCTTGTTCTGCCAGTTTAGCTCTCTGAACATGTCCTCCATAGCCAATGTGAATAGTTTGGGGGATATCGAATCTCCTTGTCTCATTCCACGTTGTGTGTTTATTTGTTATTTCCTGTGTTGCCATTATTTGTGATGTAGCGCTTTCAGATATATGATTGATGATGTTTGTATATCTATAATCGATTTTGCTTAGAGCATTCAATACTGCCAATATCTTTATTGAGTCGAAGGCCTTTTCATAGTCTATCATTGTTAGTGTTATGTTGTATACTCATTTACCTTTTCCATTAATGTTTTCATTACCTGTAGGTGGTCCATAGTAATATAGCCTGGTCTGAAACCCGCTTACTCTCTCGGTTGGTATGTATCTAATTTATTGGTGAGTTTTTGTGTAATAATCCTCGTGAACAGCTTGTAGAGCACTGATAACAAGCTTATTGGTCTATAAGTTTCGAGTTTGTACTTATTACCCTTTTTGAAAATGAGAACTACAACAGCATTAAACCAGTCATTTGGTATTTTCGCAATAATTAAACAATCTTTGAATATGGTTTATTATAGATTTGTCTCCGTATCTTATCATCTCTACCATAATACCATCTTCTCCTGGAGCTTTATTGTTGTGCATGTGTTGAGGGCGTTTTCGATCTCGAATGTCGTTTCTAACCTTGACCCTGTTCTTTTCTTCTATTCCTGGTGGTGGTGTTTTCTTATCCTCATATAGTGTTCTATAGTAGTTTTCCACTGTTTTTGTTATTACTTCCATTTCCGCGGTCATTTCTCCCTTTTTATTCAATAGCTTTGTTACTTGTTGTTTTCCTTCGTTAATTTTTGTCCTTAATTGTTTCAGGCTTTTGTGTTCTTCCAGCGTTTCTATTATTCTCAGGTTTTTGTATTTTCTGTTGTCCGCTCTTACTTTTTTCCTTATTGTCTTTTTCATTTGTAATGTTGTATCTTTGTTATTTGTTCGATCCTTTAATAACGTCGTTCGTTGTTCAAATTAGCTGTTGGGTTTCTTGACTTAGTTTGTGTTTCTTTTCTTTTTTGTTCGCTTGTATTGTCTGAGTTGCCTTTAGTATGTTGTGTTTATAGTATTTATGTCTGGATATTGTCACATTAGTAGCAGAGAGCGAGCGAGTTAGCTACCGCGAAGGGCTATTACAATCAGACTGACGCATGACGGGCGGATAGATTATTTGATCTGGCTAAATATTTTGTTACGTAGTTTACTATTTATATGTAATTAATTTAAGCAGAACTTTGCCTTATGGCGTTATTAATTTTCACTGATTCACTTTTAAGGCGTGCCTGATTAGAGTGGCTTTTCCCTTTCGGTAGTTCGCACTGATAGGTATTTTTTAAAGTGAGAGCTTTGATCTGTCAAACGGGCTTTTCCCTTTCGGTAGTTCGCACTGGAGGTCAAAGTCTGCCGGTATGGGCTGCTGCCCAGCTTTTTATAACAAACTTTGACCCCTAATTCGAGCATTGTTTTGAATTGTCAATAAGGTTAATCATAACAGTTTATACTTTAATTAACAACAATTTATAATTGCCATTCAAGGTTAAGTTCAAACTCTCCACTGTATGATTTTATGTTAGTTGACAATATTGTCCCATGTGCATATTATGTTCCTGTATTTGTTCTTGTACAGTCTCCGCATATCTTATTTTTTGTCGTTTCATTTTCTCACCCTTTATTCTTTTGTTCCCAGATCTTATCAGTTTCTTATCAGTTTGATAAGATCTGGTAAAGGTTTGTCTGATCTAAATTCGGAGATAAGGGTACTGCCATCTGCAAAACTGAAAGCAGGTTTATTCGTTTCGGTCAGCAGTGCCCTGAGGCACGCCCGCATTAATGGTGAATGTGTCTGAGATGTGTCCATCAACTGCAACGTGCAGAGATCGGTTCTTAAGGAAACTGGCAAGCCAGCTGCAGAGAGAGCTTAGCAGTCCGAACGACGGCAATTTGTTGAGGAATCCGTCATGCCAAACAGTGTCGAATGCCTTTGAAATATCCAACGCAATCGCTCGAGACTCTCCGTAGTTCTCAATTGCCCTACTCCATATATGAGTGCCATGGGCCAATATATCTCCTGTCGATCTCTCATTGCGAAAGCCGTGTTGATTTTCACTGATTGGTCTGTTGTTCTCGAGGTACTTGAGCAGTTGCTGATTAACTACACGTTCCATGACTTTGGAGTTTATTGGAAGCAAGGCAATTGGGCGATAGTTTGAGGGTGTGGTTTTCTTGCCTTTATTTGGAACAGGTTGCACTTGAGCGACTTTCCAAAAAGGTGTGTAAATCCCTTTTCGGTAAGAGATAGAAAAAAGTCTGGAAAAAACGGGTGTGTTTTTTGGTTCTCGCTATTTGTTCGCCATTCAATTGAATAACCTGCCGATTTTGAATATGTATATTGAATCGAAAAATTATTTCATATCTTATTTTAGCTCCGATTGTACTGGTCTACATCCTGAGCCCGAAATCGTCTGTTATAATATCGTCGACATATCTTTCTTCATCTGTTTCTCTCGGTGTGGGTGGGTTTTTATAACAACCTCTTTAATTAGGAACAAACCTGCTGTATGTGCTGCTTCTTTAGTAATAATGTGTAAATTATTACTAGAAAAATAATTTTAAAAAATAAGGGACGAACATTTTGTATGTCTAATGTTTTAAAAACATAATATAGTTCTAGATATTCAAACAACTGATTGGAGTAATGTATATCAGAATTTTACTAAAATAGTACATCAAGATTTTAGTTTTTATTATGAAAAATTACTCCAGAAATTTATAAAATCGAGATTGCTTCCACACCAAACCAATCCACAAATGCAAAACAACCACAAATCGCAGCAAATCCTTTGATCTTATCGACTTCGCATGGAACGCTACAAACACATACAAACATTTGCAAGCATTTACGGTGGTACCTACGTCTACACGAAGACACACATCCTATTTGCAAACGTTTACAATCATTTTTAAACATTGTGCGAGTTCAGTGAATACATGGCTTTAGAGACATCCTCTATAATTTGATATTTATTGCATGATAGGTAGCTTTTGGAAATATAACTCAATTGAGTTCTATGAATTTCAAGTTTCTTGTATCCATCCTTATCTTTTCTAGCTTTATTATCATACTTCCAATTCGTTAACCATTCTATAAAAAGATTTAAATTCTAATTAGTATTTTGGTAAAAAAAATCGGTTGGTAGACCCTTCTTCATGCCAAACTGAACAACTGTCTCACTTGCTCAACCCTTAATTTTTTTTTTAACGATATTGGGTAATATTCCATATATTTAATGGTAAAAATAATTCGGGGGGCAAACGATTTAAAGCAGATACGTGGTAAATAATAGAATGAGATTTCACATACTGTTAAAATACATGCATTGATAAGGATGGTAATTAATATGAGATATATCTACCTAATAATCCTGGGGACAGTACTTTGAACTCCGATCACTTTAAACAGTGGTAAAATAATCAGTGTTTTGAATGTGTCAGTGTCAGTATAACATTCATAAATCTGTGATATTCAAAATACTAACTAATTTAGACTAATCGAAGTTCAAAGTAGTGGTTCCCTAATGTACTTTGAAAGTTCAGCTAAACAATGCCCATGTAGACGACGCGACGACCGATGTCATACTTACCAAAACTGCAATTTTGTTTTAGATCTAACAGCTTATTGCTATAACTGTGGAAAAACTTATAAAAACTTGATTACTCTCAAAGTGCACCAAAGGCAGGATTGTGGAAAAGAGAAAGAGTTTAATTGTAAGTTATGCCATAAAAGATTCCGAAGGCGGTATCAATGGAAAGTTCATAGTAAAATGTTTCACGCCTAGGCAATGTATTATTTTAATGATATTTAATTAAAGCGCTTTCGTCATATTTTTGTTTCATTTACCTTATTTTATAGTCGATGTTTTGGTTAGCTCATCGATACGAGATGTTTACTTTTATCTTAGAGCTATGGCATGCCAGTTGTAGTATGATACTTAGATGTGTGAATATATGTTTTACCTACGCTCAATACTTTTCAAAGATTATGAAAGGTGTACGGTCTAGAAGTTTGGATACTACACCTTAATTTAACGTTATTGAATCAGTTTAATTTTTGATAATCTCTTCAGTAATATTCTTTCAGAATGAATTAAATCTTTAGCCATAAGATACTGTGCATAGTCAGCGGCTTTCGGCTCTGATTTTTTTCCTATTCCTCCCCTTGAGCTAGACCTCATAGAATTTTTCTGTTCCTCTTTAAAGACTTCAAAAAGAAAACGTATATTTTTATAACAATTACCTTAATCTTACTACCAGGGGTTTGCTCTTGGATAGCTGACTTCTTAAATAAAAAGGTGGCTTAAACATTATAATTTATAGTAATTAGTTATTTTACGAATGTTCACCGCAGTTTTGGTCAAGCCAGTCTTTATAATACTTGGCATTGCCGCAATCAGTGGTAATGATATTTCTCGTGTGGGCACCATTCACGTAAAGCTTATTCTCCTAAGAAGTTAAAACATCAATAATTATCAATTTGTCCATAGAGAATCTTATTGTTGCTTAGATGTTCTCATTTCTACTGCACCACATATGCAAGCTATTTGCGATCATCAACATATCTTAGCCATAACTTGAAGGCGAGCCAAATAGTATCGATTTGTAGAATGAGAATGAAGACATGAAATTCGTGGGTAGTTAATTGTAGGTGTGTTTGGTGTGCAATATATAAATTGGAATTTCTACCTCATTTAACTGCATTTAGATCTTATTTTTAATTGATATAGAGATTAAGTGGCTTCTGCGATTTTAATATACGTTACTCTAGGATTAATTCATTTATTTGTGTCCAATAATACTGTTTATTACATATCTCTCTCTATCTATCAATTAAAAATAGTGGATTTGAATGTCGCGAAATCAAATGTTAATATAACTGATATTTTAGGACGCGAGAAAAAACGTTTCATGTGTCCCGACTGTCTAAGCTGTTTCACAAGACTAGACAATTTGCGCAGACATACCAGACTGATATGTGGAAAAAGTACGAGACCTTATAGCTGCTGCATTTGCAGGAAACAATTCAAACTGAAGCAGCATCTGAAGAAGCATGTTGTGGGTGTTCATTTGAAAGGAACTTTTGGTAAAATGGACGTGATTGAGTTTAATTAGGGTGTAGAATTAGAACGGGTATTAAAATAAAAAGTAGAAGAATGTAAGGATTTTGTACAGTGGATACAGCTTAGTAATTCTGTTGTACGCGCAAATGAATTTAATGGTATTTGAGATAACATCACGACACTATTTAAAGTGAAGGAAAATAATTAAGGCACCTCTTCTGAGAATTTATGGTGTTGTTACATTATAAACTGGTAAAACATTACCAGAATAAATAAACAGAGTTTTGTGATTTATAATCTAGTAAAACTTTGCCAGTTTAAATAATCAATGTTTATATATAAGGAAAATCAATAAGAGCTTTATAAGGAAAGTTATACCAGATTTCCATAACTGTGAGATTTACTATTTTGCAAAATTGAGATAAAATCCAGTCCTATTATTCGATTGTTGATGTGCCTGTTTAACAATGATGAAAACTACTATGAAAAGGTTTCTTTTTACACTTCTGGCCCTATTATTATGTATTATGACAGCTTTCCGATTTAGTGTATGAGTTAGAGCCTAAGTCGTTCCAAGGCAGGAAAGTAGCTTGTAAAGGATTTGAAATATTTTATTTTACATAGGTTTTATAGTTTTCACAAGAATAAACCGTCTGTATCATTTTCCTTCATTTAGGGTTAAACTCTATTTAAAAAGTTTGGTTAATTTTGTCTTATACGTTTTATTTTTATTTGAGTTATTTTGGTGTATATTTTAGTTGAGAGTCATTGATATACCATTTCCAGATAGGTAATATATCTCAGGTGTGCTATTAGTTAGATTTTTGATTTCCTTTCACGTGGTCTATTACCAATGTAGAATAGCTATTTATGCAACAAGTGTGTAAAGTGATGCTTTTTTATGAATGGGAATATTGTCCCATGAATAAAAAAGGGTACTTTACACATGAGTAGCATCCGAAAGAACAAAGATATTATTAAATTACTTTACGCACTGCCCTAAATGTCAAAAATATGTCAGATTTACTTTACGCACTAGTGCGCAAAATAACTTATTTTTCGCACTGCGCATTAAAAAGGCCAATTCTACGAACCTTAGAGAGTGCGTAAAGTGAGTACTTTACGCACGGTAGTAGCAAAACAGATTTCTTGTCAATAATCCTTAAAAAGTCATTGACATTCCCAAAAAATACATACTTATAAATTTGAGGAGTAGAGTTTCAAAGGGCCTTAAGTCCAATTTTTAAAAAAACCCGCAAAAACCACTAAAATTGCCACTCCCTCTATGAATTAATAAGATGGACTTCCAAACTGACTAAAATCTCACATAATATAATGTATAGAAAATATTACTCGAACTGTCAAAGAGCAAATCCTCGCGGGTCTGACAAAAAAAAACGCGTTAAGCCCTGCCGTAAGGTATATGCAGCCATTATTTGAATGTCAAAATTGATAGACTGTTGTTTACGGCCGCCGTGCCGGCGCCGGCGCCGTGTTGTCCTACGAAATATTATTTTCCTTGCAATAAGGCCTTAAATTAGTAATTTTTTAAAACGTGTGTCTGTAAATTTAAAAATGGATGAAGAACATATTTTAGGAGAAGCAGATAGAGAAAAGAGAGCAAGAAAAGCAAGTCTAACTTCTAGGTACCGAGATAAGTTAGAAAGATATGTTATTACATAATATTTAATCGTCTAGTAGGGGCTGCATAGAGATTCTGAAATGGCACATTTCAATATTCCCTGCAATCATAAAGCGGGCGAAAATGTTAAATGTAGTTCAGTCACCAAAGATAAAATGCGGTCTTGTCGCAAAAAGTCCGAATAAAATAAAACATGATGCTATATTGTCGCATTTAATGACTATTTGAAATCCAAAATGGAGAAAGAACAGGAAAACTGATATGAAAATTAGGCGAAAGTTGCAGTCAAATATAAATTAAAAACAGAAATGTAATATTGAATTTGATAGTCCGGCGACTGATGTATGCAATTATTGAGTTAAACCGCTGACAGATTGGAAGGAAGATTTCCATTCGTTTGCATTACTGAGGATTCGCCTCCATTCGTTCACAGGTGTGGACGGTCATTTCCAACGATTTTGGCGCGAATGGCCACGAAGGGTCAGCAATGCAAACGAACGTTTCCCGTCGCCTGTCGGTAAATTATAAAGATCAAAACGAAATGCCTTGCCACGAATGCAGAAATGTTATAGTGACGCATATAAAACATAATATCAGTTTCTTTAAGAGCGCGAATTGATGGAATGCTGTCGATGCAAATATTTCAGGTCATTCGTTCAAGTGTGACAGGCCTTGAGGAACGTTTCCAGCGAGCGGGTAGCAACGCAAATGAATGCGAACGAACGGCACCGTTCGAATTTGTCAGCGGTTTTAGGCATCAAAGACAGGTACAGCTTGAAAATAACCAGCAAGAAAAAAAATTTGATCTTATGGGAAATTTAAGTGTTCATAAGCTGAGAGCCAAACAATCTTACCAGTTCAGTTCTTAAAGGAAACACTTGAAAATACTCTGTCTCTATGTTTTGACTTGCAGCAAGCCTAAGTGTTGCCAAAGGTACCAATTGGAGAAGCATTTTATATCCAACAACTCTCTTTTTATGTATTCTGCGTCACTAATGTTTTTACATGCAACCCATTTTGTATTTAGCTCGAAAATCAGGCTGCTCGAAGTGGCGCAGAAATCGGATCACCTTTGGATTTTTTAAGCTGCTTTAGCTTTTGTGCTGTAATATCATATGTGAGACTGTTTTTGAACGGTTGTTCCGAGCAGAATAAGAACAGTCATATCGTCCATATGCTAATGGTGTGGCTTCGAAGTAAAGCACCTGCAACAGTAAAGTCTGTAACAATCTTCTTTTCAGTCGGAGGACATTCATGCATGCCCGCGATTAGAGTGTTTTCTAGAATGGAAAAGCTTATTAGGGCTCATAGTATCGCCAGAGCAGTATTACGAGCTGTATTCAAAAGTTGGCATTGTTCGCAAGCTTGGTAGTCACTGAAAAATTTACGATATTAAAAAAAACCGCAAACTGTTTTCATAAACAAAGAATTTCGAATAATAATAAAAAGATCAGATAATCGTGTTGTTGTTAAAACGAACAATGTTTAACAATGACCCTACCAAAAAATTCCATACGTTATTAAAAAAGAGAAGAAATTTAAGCAACATCATATTCTCGAAAATTTCAAAATTTTATCAAATAAAACAAAAAAAAATTGTCATCTTGAAGGAGCTACTGGTCCAGCCTGCATAACCAAACTAGCGCCGAGATCTTGATTTGGAATAGCCCTTTCCAATTATTCCAGTGAACCAAGATAACAACGAATTACTTGCTGAAGATTGTGAGATCGATGAAACAGAATACGTTTGTGCATTCAAAGCGATGACGCGTGGGATTAAGCTACAAATTTGCTTTTTTCCATACATACTTTCTGTTTATGTTCTTTACAGGAGTTGAGTTTGCTTGGCGCGGTAGGGAAGCTATAAATTGTTTGTTGAACTTTTCCAAGGTCGATTGATTAACCCCCTAAAAAACTGTTCAAGATGGATCTCGACATTTAACAGACAGACCTCCATAAAATTAGGTATATAAATACCTATGAGACAATTTATTTTTAGTTTCATAGAAATATGATAAAATTTCGTACTCACAAGTTCTATGTATCTTGGCATTTTATTAAGATTTAGAAGTCTTCACCTGAACAAAGTGTTCAATTTAACATTAGAGCCGCTGGAACTTCAGTCGAAACAATGTCGTGCTTAGTCAACCCTGAACATCTTTAGAACTTCAGATTCAGAACAGACGCCCTTAAGTATTTAATTGTCAGAACTTTAATAATAAGTAGCATTGTCTTGTAGTTATATTGAAGTTAATATATAGCTGCGTTATTTTTTTTTCTCTTGATTAAATAAAATTTCACTGTTTTTTTAATTATAACATAAATTGCAGCAATAATTTTGGCATCAATAGGTATAACCACGGTCACAAACAATAAAATACCCGTATTTAGTTGTTAAAATATTGGTTTCGAATAGGTGAATGAAGTTCTCTTTAAAATAGGTAAATTACCACATTTTTAGGCTAAAAATTTAAAACCACCGAAAAGGGCGCATTTATTTAAAAAAAAAATTGTAAATTTTCAATATGAAATAAGTAAGAAATTCTAAAATATCCTGAGACAAAACTAAAAAAGTGATCAAAAAATATGTTGCTTTATTCTTCATTCCATAATGGGAGTGTTATTCTTTTTTGATTTTGTAATACTTACTCTTGATTATTACTTAAGGTTTATCTAATTTTTCTCAAAATTAACAATTCACTAAAATTTTGACTGGCTTTATGTAACTTGTAAGTAGTTTATATGGAAAACGTTAATGCTCATTTAGGCATTTATATTTTTAACCAACTCATCACATACTTATGTTATGTCACAAATAATAGTAGTTGTCATTTATTTCAAACCGTTCGATTGCCTGTGATTCTTGACATGGCACAAGGATACGTAATCGTAGCAGGGTCTTAAAGGACATAATTATAATACCTTAGAAATTGAATATGGCATTCTACGGCTCCTGATTAACAATATTATAGGCACTATCTCGGTTATAGTACATTATGAATGAGTTAAAATGTCCACTGTACGAATTCCCTGATACCACGATTGAAACCTTATAAAATTACGTAGGTATATAAATATGAGACAAATTTATTTTTAGGTTCATAGAAATTTAATGGAATTATTGATTTATTTTTAAAAAAAGCTTGTCATTTTAATAAAATTTAGGAATCTTAATCTGAATAAAGTGTTCGATTTCACACGTTGTTGTTATAAAGTTCATACAAAAAATGCGCCACGGGAAGACGGAATAACTACTGAAATCTTAACTTCCAAACCCAATCAAAGAAAAAAGACAAATAATTCTAAACATAGGCTCCGAGGAAATTACAGAAATAAATTAAAACGAACTAGAAATGGCCTTAAAACAAATGAAAAACAAAAAATGCCCAGGGTAAGACGGAATAACTACTGAAATCTTAAAAATAGCAGGGAGCGAGCTTTGGGAAGCAATCAGAATTCTCCTTAATAAGTGCATCGAAGAACAAAGTATACCCAAACACTCGCAAATAAGCGAGGTAATCCTTCTCTTTAAAAAAGATACAAGCTCCTCACTAAGATTAGAACAAACCGTCTAACTAATAAACTAGACTCCTACCAGCCAGTGGAGCAGGCCGGCTTCCGCAAAGGCTACAGCACGACCGACCATATTCAAACTCTCCGTTTACTGATTGAAAAGGCAAACGAATACAACATCAATATCCACTTAGCGTTTGTCGACTACAAGAAAGCTTTCGACTCAGTGGAACAATGGGCAATTATGCATTCCTTAGATAACGCCAGGGTAGACTCGAGATATACAGGACTCCTCAAATCTATATACGAAACATCAGTAATAGTAGTTAAATTAGATGAAGACCTGAAAAACGGAACAAATAGTAAAAAAAGGAGTAAGACAAGGCGATACCATCTCGCCCAAATTATTTACGCTGGCGTTAGAAGACGTGTTCAAGGGTCTAAATTGGGAAGGGACGGAATTAGAATTGACGACGAATATCTCCACCACCTGAGTGTTTGCGGACGACGGACGTGGTTCTAATAAGCGAAGGCCCATCGGAACTGAAGACTATGATCAAACAACTACACCATGCCTCTCAAAAAATAGGACTCGAGGTCAACATCACAAAAACAAAAATCCGCAGCACGCAAAACTTTCAACTTTCAATCGGAGGGAAAGAGATCGAAAATGTAGACCTATACCTAGGGCATAAACTCAAAATTGATAAAGAAAATCAAAAAGCAGAAATACCGCGAAGAATAGGTCAAAGTTAACTGCATTCAAAAAACTAGGATTTATACTCAATAACAGGGATATCCCTATGAACCTAAAAACGAAAGTGTACGATAGCTGCATACTTCCAGTAAACACTTACGGGCTGGAAACAATGAGCCTCACAAAAAACAGCGTACATCGCCTGCAATGCACGCAGCGTGCTATGGAAAGACAAATGCTGGGGGTCAGTTTGAGATATCATATGAGGAACGAAGAGATTAGAAGAAGAACCAGAATAACGAATATAACCGAGAGAATAGCCAGATTGAAGTGGCAATGGGCAGGACACGTGGCCAGGATGGATAGCAATAGATGGACATCTAGAGTATTGAAAAGGAGACCCTGGGAAAATAAACGAAAATCGGGTAGGCCAATGAAGAGATGGGCTGACGATATTAAAACCGCAGCGGGAAGAAACTGGACACAGAAAGCGCAGGATAGAGATATCTGTAAGAAACTTGAAGAGACCTATCTCCAGCAGTGGAGAAACTACGGTATATGAAGAAGAAGAAGAAGAAGAAGAACTTAGGTAACATCAGGCAGGGTGTGATTTTTATTATTTAAATCCTTAACCCTAGAATTCTCATATTTCGTTTCTAATTAGATCTCCGTTTTACCTTTCATAACAGAGGAGATTTATTTAGAAAATTTTCAGAATTAAATCAGAACCTGACATTTATTATATATCAATGAAATTAAACAATTATAATAGAAACATAACATAAGTGCATAAGTACCGGGTGCGTCAACGATTCAATAAAATAAGTTTGTCCTTTATAGGTAAATTGTGTCAATAAAGTGTTTTTACTAAGTGCGCATATTTTAAATTTATTTACGAGCATACAGGGTGCGCCAAGAAAGTAGGGCAGCAGAAATTTATATTTTTTAAATGAGACACCCGGTATATTTTTTGATTAAAGAATTCTACGTGTAATTCTGTCACTGAGGCTTTTATTTAAAAATAATTTGAAGCGTTTTTTATTATTAAGTACCACCCTGAATATGGCTAGAATTTTTTTTTATATTTGGGAACAAGGAACACTAAGATCAAGTTTATGCTCTGCCTAATAAATATTAAAATAGACGCTACAGGGTGTTCATAATATATATACAGTGTCTTTCAAAAGTTCGCATCATATGGGAAACTTTTTTTATTATTGATTTCTCAGAAAATTTTATTTTAGATTAAAGTTGATGCTTGGAAAAAAAACTAATTTTGACAATGGCAAATTAAGGATAAGCTATACAGGGTACTCAAAAAATACAAAAATTAAGTGTAAAAAAACAAAAATTTTGGATTATCGGAAAACCTTCTACAAAAAAAATAAAGCTCCTATTAAGATAAAAATAAAAGTCAAATACCATTTTTTACAAAAGTGCATTGTTGCAGAGAAAATTCATGACAATTATTGAAAAAGTGTCGAAAAAACAAAAACCATTTTTTTCTTAAATTTGTCCTTATTTTTTCAGCAACGACGCACTTTTGGAAAAAATGGTATTTCACTTTTATATTTATCTTAATAGGAGCTTTATTTTTTTGTGTGGAAGGTTTTCCGATATTCCAAAGTTTTTGTTTTTAAACTTTAATTTTTATATTTATATATAACTTATCCTTAATTTAGCATTGGCAAAATTAGTTTTTTTCCACGCAACGACTTTTATCAAGAATACAATTATTTGTGAAATCAATAATAAAATTTAAAGTATGGTAGAATAGAAAAATCGAGTGTTGCCTAGCATGCTTTTGATAACAATCATAGAATAAAAATTTAAAATTAATTCGCAATTAAACTGATGGAGATTATTGGACGCATATGAAAGGATGGAAATTATTAAATGTAAGAATAGCTTAAATAGAGATAGAGGGCCTATTCCGTATAGTTCATTGTATTGGTTGATCGAGAGTAACTAGTGGGATTCCAGGATTGGTTCTTTTGGTTCCGCTTGATTAAGCAAACAGTTAGTATATAAGAGAGTTAGGTAGATTTTTAAGTTTAGTATTAACCATCTGCTGATGAGATGCTAACATGGTTAGCGAAACGCGCGTGGAGTGCAATAATTCTGTTTCGTATTGTGGATAAAACTCCCTTTTAGTGCATTTTGCCGAAGGTCCCAAACCCCAACATAGTAATTATGTATTTACTATTTTTTAAGAAAACGCGTTCGATAATAAAATCCTTATCTAACGCAAAATTAGTGGGATAAGATCTTTTCATCTCACGGGTGTAAATAAATATTATAATACAATTGCTTTTAATCTTAAACTTGGTTTGTAAGTAATATCATCTGTCCCACCCAAATTGATTATTTCATTTTTGAACGCCAATAACTTGTTTTTTCGGAGAAGTAGATTTCATTGCTTCAAACAGAAATCAAAATTACTGGCGACAAAAGTGTAAACGTCTTTTGGGGCGCGCGATGTGTTGCAAAATATGGATTTAATAAATAGAGTAATAGATTAATATTGTTAATTAGCATTGTTTTTAGGTAAATACAGATGTTCCAAATGCCACAAGCGGTATGTCCAGTACCCATCTTTAGAAAGGCATGTACTAATGAATTGTGGAAAAGTTAAATGGTTTTCCTGCGTTTTTGAATTTTGTTCGTATAGAAGCAACAGAAAAGAAAATGCCAAAAGACACATGGCTTTAGTACATGGAATAACTAATGCAACTATTGAATAACTTATGTAGCTTAATTAGGCGCCGTAGTATTTTATTGTTATTAACGTAATTGGATGATGGACAAGTCTAGGATTGTATGACTAATTATAACAAATATTACCGAAGTCACAGTTTCAGTAACTTTGCGATAGTCTTATAATAATTTACAGTGTTTGCAATTCTGTTGAGGCTTCATTAAATGGTTTTTATTCACTGTATTCCGCTGCTTGTTTTATAATATGTGGTCATTATTAAATAGAATAAATGACCTGTTTTTAATGTATTGGAAAATCAAAGCATTCACTCAATATATTCCTCTTCTGTACTTTACGTCTAGTCGTAATGGTTGAGGCTTAGAGATATACAAGATCGATACGTTCCGAACGCCCTTGAACCTTATATGAAAGGTCGATTACCGACTATACCACCAAATGTTTAACGCTCTGTTTATCACTTGAGAAAAAAAACTGAATACAAAATATCAAAGAAGTGTATTAAATTTTCTTGAAAACTTGTCTTATATTCAATTTTGCTTTCTCATAAAATAAGTCAATGAGAAAATACTATATAATAATGTATATAGTATTTATTTATCAAAAATGTTTTTTTGCAAAGGTCAACAGGCGGTTAAGATATGGCAACGTGACGTATTAAGACATGTGTTAAAGGAAAATATTTATCTCAACTCTGTCCTGTATTTTTTATGACTAGATATTACTGTTTGAGTTTTCTTCATTCCATATTGTTTTTCAAATAATATTCTTTCTTTACTTATTATACTAGATAGATAGATAGATAGATGTGAAGTACATAGATGTGAAGAATCTCGTCACGTTAATTTTGATATATGTAATACTGTGTCACCATTTGTTTTATATAAATAAATTAATATTGTTATTATTATCATTAGTGCTCTTGTTAATCTTAGAAAACCATTCATGGTCTTCTGAAGACATCACTTTTAACGCTATTTTTGCCACTTTGAATCTCAGGATATATATCTCATAGGCTGCTGTTTTATTGAAGCACTTGGACACTTGCTAACGATATTTCTCTTCAAACTTGTTTATATATTGCAGTATTTTAAATTTGGGCATATAACGAAATTGAAATGGACAAAAATTAGGTGTATGATTTAAAAAAAATACTCTTTCTATTAACTAATAATTTTTAAATTAATAATATTTTCCCCTGGTAAACAGGCTGTGCTATAGGAGGAGTTAAGGTTACTCATGTCTAAATGTCAATCGTGTGAAAATCTGCTGGATATTTTCGTTTTGGTATGTATGTCGTTGAAAATTTTCACTCATAAGAAATACAGTGTCGGTCAAATTAGGGCAAAATTGTGCAATTAAGTGGCTAAAGCCGGGTCCGCACATGCGACAGTCGGCGAACTGCGAATGTTCGCCAACTACCGAATCTATAGCCAAACGGAATTCACTTTTTCATCCACATATGCGGGCATTACCGAACTTCGATCGAAAAAGTGGGAAACGCCGAATGTTCGCCAGAAAGGTTTAATTTGAAAATAAATATGAATAGCGATGATTCTGTGACATTTGCTGCGGCTGCTGTTGTCGTGTTATGTGGCGGGTTTTTATGGCTCTAGGCCTGACAGACTATTATCCCGCAAATGGACAGACTTCCCTCGAAACAAAATCCTAGATACATGCTGGATTTCAGGTTAATAAAAGCAAAGCAAAAATATGCTGCATAAAGAAAAGTACCTACCTAAATAATGAATATGTGTGTACATAAACAATATCCAATCTACGCAAAAATGCCACAATACAAAATATCACTTGCTTACTAGGTGAAAGGTGAAACAAAACCACTCTCACAATCTCCAGCCGTTGTTAAAAGCGAACTACAAGTGTCTGGACGTGTGGATGACTCCACGAACAACAGCGAGGCGAGCGCTGGTCATCTTTGATGCATGCAAATTTACCGACACGGCGCGCGCGCGGGAAAAGGCGAGCGAGTTGCCGAACGATTTGTCAAACTGCAAACTTCCCATACGCACTAACCGCAGTTCGGCAAACCCTTTCTCGGAGTTCGCCGAATGCCGCATGTGCGGCCCCGGCTTAACAATATGCCGTTTAGAAAGTTTTTAAAATTCCGAGTATTTCCGGAGATATCTGGAAAAATAAAATTTTGAGAAAATCGTTTTATTTTTGTCCTGGGCTTATTTAAATGCAGATTTCAAATTGAATTGTACTTTTACATTGCCACTTTGTCCCCTCTATCCAGTGGTGGTATCCAGTTTGTCGTTTTGTCTTCAAGGGTCATCATCAGCTTTATTCCAAGATGGCGACGATTGACAAGGTGTCGCAGCTTGATGGGAAAAATATGTGCAAATATTGTAAAAAGAACGTGGCCAGTGCAACGGCAAAGTGTGTAAATTGTGAGGCGACATATCATACGTCGTCTGCCCTGAGGGTGCCGGGCCTCGTGGCCGTCGGACGGGATAACTTAGTAAAGTGCTGCAACCATGACTTTGAGGTTAGGTGTCAGCATGGAGATTTCATCGCTCCGGACGTTTTCAAGGAACTGGTAAAATCAAACAAGGTCAGTTTAAATAGTCTAGAAGAAGTGATTCTCGAGATTAGAGCTAAGGAAAAGTTGTTGTACAAGCAAATTAGTTTACTGGAAGAAAAAAACGGCGGGAAAACAAGGGAGTTCAAAGTTTAAGAACAGCAACCTGGCGCTACAACGATAGTTGTGAAGGACATTGTTGCTCAAACAAATAATGTTGCTACACCATATGCAACCATCGCAACAAGCAATGCTACCAACGACATAACCAAGAATGTCCCAAGAAATCTCATTGAAAATATGACAGCCATGTCGACGTCGACTCTCAACAACAAACAAATCAGACCGGCAAACCACTCAAATATTCCGGCATCCTTTATTGTGGCAGCCATAAATGAGGCACAGGCGAACGCTGTAATGAGTGAGCTTCAAATAAATGACGGCGAACAACCCGATCGCGGAGGTCCATGGGAACAACAAAGGCATCGAAAAACCCGCAGATTTGTCATCGGTGGAAATGATAAAAGCGAGACCATACAAGCGGTCTCAAGGTATACACACTGCATGTGACTAGACTAGATCCTAATACATCCGCTGAAGACATGAGAGTCTTTCTAAAGGATAGGTTTCCCGAGGTGATGTGTGAGGATCACGGGTCAAAGCGCCCTGAACTCTACAAGTCCATTAAGGTAACAATAAAACAAGAACATTTTCGCGAGGCATGGAAGCGTGAGGTATGGCCTACTGGCGCCTTGGTATCGCGTTTTTTTGTGAAAAGAAAGATCGCACCACGCTCACAGGAAGTGGTGGATCGCTCTGGTTAGGTAAATTAAGGAGGAGTAATGGTATAGGACAGAATATTGAAAATCAAAAGTCTTTCAATGTTTTCCATCTCAACATCTGGTCTCTCCGAAATAAAATTGGAGAACTTGAAGCATTTTTGCACGTAAGTACTAGAAAGTATGATGTTGTGTGCATCTCAGAACATTGCATGTGCGAAAATGAGATTGACTCTTTAAATTTGGCTGGGTATAGTAGGGCAGCTGTCTATGCCAGACCGCAGCACAAGCATGGGGGAACTATAATTTTCTCTAGGAGTGAACTGATTTGCAAGTCATTGGAAAATCTCGTCGATTTAAGCTCAGAAAGAAACTGTGAAATTAGTGCAGCAGAATTCTCCAGACAGAAACTAATTGTAATAACTGTGTACCGCCCACCAAATGGTGATCACGTTTTATTTATGTCAATCTTTGAACAGCTGTTAGTAACTCTTAGTGGTAGCAACAAACACTGCATTATAAATGGTGACTTTAATATACATTTTGAGAGGAACTATGACCTAAGAAGTAATTTTATAGACCTAATAAGTACATATGGCTTTGAACAGAGAATATTTATTAATACTAGGGAAAATCACTGTATAGATAACATATTTACAAATTTTAGTGACATGTTGAGTTCTATTGTGGGCGTTTTTGATCCTTTACTCTCGGACCATAGGGCGGTGGATGTGGCCGTGTCGCTGCCATCATCTGATGCCCGTGATGTAGTAAAACCGCAACCAACATTGTATCGCCCTCTTACTCATAGAGGACAATTTCTGTTCTTTCAGATTATGGAAGCAGCAGACTGGACCTTCTTGAATCACGAGGCCTCTGCAGAATTAGTTTGTAACCTCTTTGTGGATAAAATAAATAATGCATTGAACAAAGCATTTCCTGTTGTTAAAAGGGTATTAAGGGATCGAGGCAAGGTCTCGTGGTTTACGGAGGAGCTAAAGGGAATGAGAGAAACACTTAATTTATTGCATGAAATATATTGTATGACTCGGTCTCCTCTGATGCATGATAGCTACATAAGTTACCGCAGAGAGTATCGTAATGAAATAAATAAGGCCAAAGTAACGGCAAATTCAAATTTTATAAAGAGTGCTGGGAATAGGGTAGGGGCAGCCTGGCAGGTCATCAACTCTTCTCGAGGTTGTGTTGGTCGCTCTTCTGAGGGCGCGAACATAGATGCTAATGAATTTAATGACTTTTTCGCAGATGTTGCGGACAGCATAGTCAGCGGCCTGCCGCTGCCGAGTGTGTCGGCTGAGGACTTTGTGAGAAGGATGAGGGTCCCCTGTGGGACTGGCTTTTCCTTTGGCCAGGTATCCTACAACGAGGTGAGAAGTGCTATTGATGGACTAAAAAGGAAGGAAAGTCGGGATATCTACGGTATGAGCAGAAAGCTACTCATGGGCATAAAAAATATAATTATAATTCCTCTAACAAAGATCATTAATAAATGTATACTCGAGGGTGTCTTCCCCAGTTGTCTTAAACTAGCAAAAGTTATTCCTATTCACAAAAAAGGAGATATGTCTGACATAAACAACTATCGACCTATTGCTCTTATACCAGTAATTGCTAAGGTCTTTGAGAGACTGCTTAAGAATAAGTTGTGCACATTCTTTGAGGGAAACAAACTATTTTTAAATAACCAATTTGGCTTCAGGGCAGAACTCTCCACTGTCCATGCTGTTGACTCCCTTTGTAGATCTGTCTTGAAGGGCTTCGAGAGGGGGTTGTACGTTGGTTCCACCTTTTGCGACCTCTCGAAGGCTTTTGATACCATGTCTCATTGGGTGCTTCTCAGCAAGCTATCGTTTTATGGTTTTGATGGTCCTAGCATTTCTCTTATGCAAAGCTACCTTACTGACCGCAGACAGGTCACAGCTTATGGGGGAGTCATCTCGGGTGCGAGGTCCACACAGCATGGGGTACCACAAGGCTCCGTTCTAGGACCTATTATCTTTTTAATTTATGTCAACGATCTACCGATGGCTCTGAATGACGGTGAACTTATTCAGTTCGCTGACGACACGTCAGTCATAAATTCTAGCGCTGATATGGGGACCCTGCATCGGAAGATGATTGAGAGTCGTGAAAGCCTGAACAGTTGGTTCGTTGCGAATCGCCTCAGCCTTAATGCAGGGAAGACGGAGACTGCGATCTACTCACTGAGACCTCACAACCATGATAACCGGCCTGCGGTAAAGTTTCTGGGTGTGCAGATTGACCCTGGACTAAGATTTGATAAGCATGTAGACTACATCTGTGGAAAAATCTCAAAATCGATATTTTTATTAAAACAACTAATCAGGACGGTGGAGCACGGTGTGTGTGTGTGATGGCTTTCCATGCTTTCGTACAGTCACTCTGTTGTCACGCTATCTTGGTTTGGGGACACTCTGCGCACGCTAGCAGGGTCTTCGCCTTGCAGCGCAGAGCTGTGCGTGTTCTTACTGGTTTGGAATATCGCGCTGATGTAAGAGGGGCGTATTGTGACCTGGGGATACTCACTGTTCCTTCGAGGTATATCTTGGATTGTTTGGTGCATGCAAGATGCTCATCGAATTACCAACACCAGAGTGGCACTCATGATTATTTCACTAGGGGGAGAAATGATCTTAGCATCGATTATTTGCGACTTCGCAGGTCATTTAACGCTACCCTGCACTATGCCCCTGCACTCTTCAATAGGCTACCTTCCGAAGTCAGAGGCTTGAGCCCGGTTGCGTTCAGGGCAGCAATAAGGCGGTATCTTGTGGGGAAGTCATTTTATTCACTGCAGGAATTTGTCAGCTTACGAGCACATGATATTGACATTGAGTGATATTGAATTTAATGATGACTACTAGTCCAGCACCTTGACAGTGTTCTTGGTATGGATTCTGCACAATATTTTATATTTTGTATTTTGTTTGATATTTTTGCTGTGATTGTCTGTGTACAAGGCCTGAATATGAATATGTTTATATATATGTTTATGTTTATGTCTCATTTTAAAATTGTATTTCAATTATTATCTTGACAATCACCATTTA
>JAEQML010056142.1:0-34580 GCA_016904865.1 Pissodes strobi
GCCCAATCAAATTTTGTTTTATTTTAAAAGAATTGTGAAAGAAAAGCACGTTAAAACCGATGGAATGAATTTCAACGTTTGCGAGTTGGCGCGCAATGAAAGAGAGTGGTAAGTATAGGCGAATGCTTTTTTTACTTTGGTTAGGAGTTTATTGGCAAGAAAATACTACGATTGGCTGCCGGAAAAGTTTAAGGTACTTATAAAAGGTCTAATATTATTTTAGACTGTGCAGCTAAACGAAATTTAGAAGAGATCAGAGCAAGAAGGGCATCTAAAAATCAAAATAATCCTGTACTAACTAACGAACCACAGTATATTGGAGGTATGTATGTACAAATTAATATAAAGGACCAGCTTGTCGTTACATTTAATTTTTAAATTGTACGAGTCTCAGCAGATATAAGGAAAATTTATATTATATATTATGTATCTACTTGGCAGATGGTAGATTTGAAATGAATAAGATAGATTTGGCTGTTCATGTGGGAAGAAATAAAAAATAAAAGTTCATGTTTGAACTGAGGCAAGAAATTTGGATGCACACATTGGCTTTTACCATAATTGCTTTTCAATTACAAAACGGAGTCTTCTTTAGAAGAAATTTTCTTAGTTCTCTGGTAACGTACAGAAATTTGTTCATAGATTCGATACGATCATCGCAATTGCCCCTCCAGTCATCATTAATTCTAGATTTAAAAATAAACGTTGATGATGTTTGATCTGCATATACCCGAATTCGCCGAATTCTAAAAGATTAATACTTTCTTTTCACGTAAAGTGTGTATGTCGATAATCCGCGTTGGTCTCAGGATGGGCCATATAAAATATAAGTATTATATTCCATGTGATCTAATGTTGAACTTTTTTCTTGTCGTTTGTAGAGTAATAATTTTAGAAATGCTTAGAAATTTTTAGATATCCATATATCGAATATACCTTAGAAAAATTAAAGATAGGGACGGCGTAACATCCATTTATGGAAAAATCGCGATGGTGTGACCAAAATGCTTGTTCTTGGTATTAAACAACGGTTGCTTAGCAGCGCTTTTTTGCATCTTCGCTCATTTAGTGTATAGTAAAGTAAAGTATATTTCATGCCAATAATATAAAATTTTACATTCGTCATACATTGTTGAAATTTGGTAAATACTAAAAACTTTCTAAAAAAAGTTAGGTACTAATTCTACTGGATGCATATTAGAAACACAATGGTAAAAGGAAACAATACAAATACAGTTCTCATATACAAAAGCTTAACCATAATAATTTAAAATACATAGAAGGAAACAACAGTTACTATAGTCAGTATAATATAATAAAATTGGTTGGCGATTTTCAATTACCTACTCTCTAAGATCACAGACTTTTGTATGTTAAAAAAGAGATAATATTTGATAATTTGCATGCAAAAATTCACTGACATCATAAAATGCCCTATCACACACCCATTTTTTCACTGTGGATGCAAAGCATTTTTCTGACAGGGCTTTTACTGCATTTGGCAATTTATTGAAGAATAAAGAAGCATAGTAGAGAGTTGATATTTGGGATTTTTGGAGCCTAAAGAAGGGTATATGCACATTGAGAGCCTGTCTGGTGTTGTGATTGTGCATGTCTGCTACTTGATTATATTGGTGCAGATTTTTTTTTTCATAGAGGAGGCATTCAAAAATGTAACGTGATGGCAAGGTAAGCACTTGCAAGTGCGTAAAATACTCCTTAACATCTTCGCTATACCCGAGACCCTCTACAACCCTTAAAGCTCGGCTCTGCAATTTAAAATACTTACAGCCTGAGGAGCATGACCCCCAGAAGACCGTAGTTACAGCTAGACTGTATTAGAGAATGGAAAACCATCAGCAAAACCCCTTTATCAACAACCTTCGTGAGGCTTTTAAGAAGATAAATTGATTTAGCTACCTTACTTGCCACGGCATCAAAGTGTTTTCAAAGGTAAAAGCCTGATCCAGATGAATCCCTAGGAATTTAACTGAGTCAGTTACCATGACACCAGCCCCTTCAGTGTTTCTTAAAGAGAAAAACATGTCTTCGGTCTTGTCCACATTAAGTTTCAACTTGTTTACGGCAAAGCAGTGTTCCAAGCCCAAAACCGCCTCAGCAATCATTCGTTCCAAATCGAGTAAGATACTACTTCTGCAGAGAGCAGTAGTGTCATCAGCAAATAAGACAACTTTGCAGTCCACTGACTGCGAAATATCATTGGCATACATGATGAAAAGAAGCGGCTCCAGGACAGACCCATGTGGTACTCCGTGATTGATTTGGCCCTCTTCATACCAGATTCCATCCACATAAGTCTTTTGAGTACGTCCCATCAGATATGTACGGAGCAGTGAAAGGCTTTTGTGATCCAACCTATAAAATTAGAGTTTTTGAAGGAGAAACTCATGGGATATGCAGTCGAATGCCTTTGAGGGGTCACAGAAAGTTGCTCCCACATGGGCCCCCATCTCAAAGCCCTCGACTACATGCTCCAGTAGTTCCAATATTGCGCCTGTGGTGGATTTGTTCTTTCTAAAACCAAACTGAAAGTTTTTTAGAATATTGTTCTCTTCAAAATAATTATAGAGATGTTCCTTTAGCAATTTTTCGAAATTTTTTTAAATAATTGGAATAAGAGAAATTGGCCTATAGTTATTTACATCATTTTTATCACCTCTTTTCGAGATGGGTAGAACCTTTTGAATTTTGAAACAGGGTGGGTATGTTCCTTCCTCTATGCACAAGTTAAAAACTTTTGTCAATGGATAGATGAGATACACTACAATTTGTTTTAGGAGTGGTACATTTAATCCAAATATGTCCAGGGAGTGCTTACCTTTTAGGGACTTCACAGTGTCACGGACTTGGATATAAGTAACTTCCCCAAAAGAAAAGCGACCCCCAGGCCTATTAGATTGCAATAGAAACAACTCTGGGCCCTCTCTGTTGACTGGGATTCCCCTGATTGTCTTTTCAGCAATACTCAAGAAAAAGTCATTGAAATCTGAAGCAGTAATGTCTGGCGGGGTAGCACTTTTTGTACCTGACTTTCTTTCTGTGTTGATTTGCTCTCTATACCTACCTCTGAAAATTCTAAATTGTTCTGCAAGTTCCATAGATCAAGACTGTAAATACAATGAATGGAGAAAATTTAAGGTTTCACGCATTTATCTTAGGTCATTATTAAACCATGAAACACTTTATTCTCAGTTATAGTTCTTTTTTTGAAAGGGAATGATGTTTCCATGGCTTTAGTTATTAAATTCATAAAGTGTGTAGCTTAACTGTCAACGGCAATTTGTGACCCTGAAAAGGACCAGTCCAAGGACTCTAGAGTGAAAATCAGATGTTGAATACCTCTTTGTGTGATGGGCCTGTGCAACAGGACTTTATTTCTATCAACAAGTGGTGATATTGGGCACTCTAGATCAATATGGACTGCTTTATGGTCCGACAACAACCCTCCAGAAACACCAGTTTTAACATTTAAAATTAATAGACTGTATTCAGAATTACAGAATTATATAATGAATACTTTTTTAGGTGTTCTTGTAGCCCCACATGTAGCAGGACAACAATTTCCTCCTAATAAAGAATCTAGCAGACCTCAAATCCTTCAAAAAACCGCGCTAGCCGCGCCTGATTCGAGCTTTGTGCCTGCCGTATCTTTTGGCCAATGTAAATAATTGACAAGAATACAGGGTGTTGTTTAAGTACGTAGACAAATTTAAAGAGGTAATTTCTTGTATGCTTTTAAGACAAAAAGTTCATGTAAATGTGTCGCCTAAATGTTTAGATTTGCCAGATACAATGTATTAATTTTTGTTTTCGTTTTTTAATTTTTTTTTCATGGTTGTAAAGATAGTTAACTCAAATTTTTCACAAATAATTGTTTTACGAATATCTATAAAACAACGGTATTAATATTTAAAACAATCTACAGGGTCTTCATTTGTTTGTAGTCATCACCTCTTTAGGCTTCCCCATTTTTTTATTAGGACATCACCATTGATTTATAGGAGTGGATAAGCAATAGCCGTCTGTTGCGCTACTCAAAACGGGCTTCTGCGCATGTTAAAATCGACGCAAAATCTAACAACCCAAGCTAACAAATTGTCGTTTTGTCCTGCGCACTAAAACAGTGTGCTCTTGTTTCCGTGTTAGCAGGTGTCGATCAGAACGGTACTTTTCTGTATTGTTTTTGAAGTGAAAACATTGATTGTAACGTATCGGAACCGGCTCAAATAAGTAAAGTAAGTTGAGGCTAAGTGAAACTAACCGAAAGTTGATTGGACGACTAACCAAACCTATTAAAATTGATTATAACGTATTGGAATTGGTTCAAATGACTAAAATAAGTTGAGACTAAGTGAAACTAACCGAAAGTTAATTCGAAGACTAACCAAAACTATTCGCTTCACTGGGTTAGTCCTCTAATCAGCTTTCGGTTAGTTTTAGTTAGTGCCAACGTATGCCAATTTTAATAGATTTGGTTAATTTTGTTTAGTCGTCCAATCAACTTTCGGTTAGTTTCACTTAGTCTCAACTTATTTTAGTCATTTGAACCGGTTACTATACGCTATAATCAATTCTAATAGATTTGGTGAGTCGGCGAATTAACTTTCGATTAGTGTCACTTAGCCGCTACTTATTTTAGTCATTTGAACCTGTTCCCATACGTTATAATCAATTCTAATAGATTTGGTTAGTTTTGGTTAGTCGTCGAATCCACTTTCCGGTCACCGCGACACCGCCTACGTAAGCCATTGCGTAAGTGTAGGTATACCACAGATGGCAGAAATGTGTCATCAGAGATATGAGTCGCAAATATCATAAACCGTGTTGTGACCGGGCCTTGAAAAATCACCCTCATGAAACCAAAGAAGTATTCACTTCAAAAATTGTTTATATGCAATAGCGGACCCAGCAGACGTTGTCCCGCCCGAACGTTGGGTGGAATCTACTACACACAGCGGGGTCAATGTGCAGACTTTTCTACCTCTATTACTTTATTGTATATAACGATTAATTATGCTTGTAATCATCATCATTGGCTTTGTAGCCAGTATTTTCTTTGGCAATATGTCTCCGTCCATTCTTGACATGTCCTGCCCACCTTAGTCGACCAATCTCGATAGCCGAAACAACAGCTTTGCCTCCGGAGCGCTCATACAGATTGTACAGCTCGAAGTTGTACCGGCGCCTCCACAGACACACCATTTTCACTGATTCCGCCGAATATACTCCTTAGTACTTTCCTTTCGAATATTTGAATTAGGATTCAGGGCCGTTCTTAGGACCTCTACCGCCTTTGTGCAAGCATAAAAATGACGCCCCTATATTTTAAAAAAGTATTTTTTTTTAACAAAAATATTTTGACGTGAAATTTCTTTAGCGAGGGTTAAATTCAGAAAAAATGCTTATCAAAGTGAAACGCCCCTTTAATTTAAGCATGTTCCAGTATAGCTAGAGGGTTGAAATTTTCAGGTCATGTAGCCGGGGTAAAATGAGGATCCTGAACGGAAATTGGACTCCGTATCCCCCCCCCCTCCGCCGTTATGTCCTACTGGTACTGGCAATTTGAAGGGTTATTTGGTCTGATTGTGATTCTACTGGTACTGGCTCTTCGTTTTGATTTTTAGTTTTCAGTTTTTTGAAGTAACTTAGTAAAGTATTTCCTGCTGCCTTTGTCTTTTCTCCGATCCCTGAGACATATTATAATATTAGATAACACAGGTAACTAAAACAGGTATAAATTAGCTCTGTTTTTGCTCTGTAGCACGCCACGTAGCACGCGCTTTAACGTTATCGTTAGAAAACAAAAACAAACTAAGCTATTAGCTAATAGACAAAAAATTCAGGGAATTGAAATAATTTGTATCTGTAGTTAGTTATTGTGAATGTGCATGGAGTAAACATTCTGATGTTTATACATAAAATTATGGGGCGCCCTCCCCCCCCCCTGGGACCGCCACTGCCACCGTTCGGCCAGACGTGGGGGAGAAGGAAAAAAATAAAATAATTAATTTCGGGAGAACGGGAAGAGCGACGGGGTCGAAATTTTTATGGTAAATGCGCCTCATACGGGGGCTATCTTTGACCATCTGGGGGGACCGGGGCTCTAATTTAAGGGGGGGAATTTGGGAAAAAAAAGGTTTTTTGCCGATATTTCTGCAACCTCCTTGAATACCCAAAAATTATCGAAAAAATGGGAAAAAATTGAAGAAAACTTAAAAATTTATTGGGAAAGTTAGTAAAAGTATTATAAAACAAAATAAGAAAATAATAATAGTAAAAAAAAAGTTAGAGAAACGAGGTTTTCGGTGAAAAAAAGGCGAAGGAGTCCAGCTACATGGTCGGGGATGGCAAAAATGGGAAGAAAAAATGCATTATAAAAAAAAATTCAAAAAATGGGAAAAAATTGATGAAAACGCAAAAAAAAATCGGAAAGTTAATAAAAGTATTATAAAACCAAATAAGAAACAATAATAATAATGAAAGATTACTGAAGATTATTTATCTAGTGAATTTCGAAATCTAAAATGTTGCTAATAGATGATAAGATGTATTTTCAATCAAAACACTGGGAAAACAGTTAGCAGTAAAGCTCCCAACATAAGCAAAATAAGTATTCTTTATTCAAAGAATAACCATCCCCTTTTATGGGAACTACACATGTTTAATTACCTTAGTACTTAGTATTTAAAATAGTATCCTTTACAAGTTATATGAAATCAAATTGTATTTACGTTACGAAAAAGCTTTTCTTGGTGAAGCTTGAAAGAAGTATAATGATGAAAGAAAGCAATCGTTATTGAAAATCAAGGAAAAATTGAATTAGTAAAGCAGTAGGCAATATGGTGGCTTGAATTGATGTATCAAACGTTTATCTTATTATTATAAGAAATTTAACCATGAAGAAGAGTTTAGTGATTCTTATCAGCATTTTGTAAAAAGAAAGCTAAACACTTCTGTGGTCACAGTTTATTCCGCTTTTGCTATTTTACAAGTTATGAATGGATTGAAAAGGTAAAAAATTTGCTTCACAAAATCCAAATTACCGCGCGGGCCGGGCCATGGGACGCCCTTTATTCTTGGGAATTTTTCTTTCTTTGACGAGCGTAGAGACGGCGTTTTTTGTGAGTTCGACAACCAAAAATATACAATAAATCCATTTTTATTATGTTGAAGCATAAAAAACTAATTGTCTGCAATTTGAATATTACAAATACTATAGAGGGTTTTAAGTTTTAAACTTTGCTTCTGTGGAATGTCTTAAGTATGAAATTTAGTTTTGCATTTTTTTTATATTCAAAAAGTAGAACCAGTAAAATACATTTAGTATTTTACTGGTTCCACTGGCGACCTGCGGCCGCCCCTAAGGTTCGTCGCCTTTGTGCCTGCACAACCTGCACACCCCTAAGAACGGCCCTGTTAGGATTGTATAGTTTTTGTTGAGTGCCCATGTTTCATAGGTAAGTACTGGTACGACGAGTGTCCTGTACAGTCGGATTTTTGTACCGCGACTTATGTTTTGGCTTCTTAAGTGTTTTCGGAACCCGTAGTAACATTTATTTGCCAATAGAATGCGGTGCTTGATTTCTTCACTTTCAGAGTTCATGTTACGGTGGATCCAAGGACCGAAACTGGCGGGTAGCTTCAAAGTTGTAATCCGCTACTGTGAAGTTTTGTTCACCGTTACGCGTTCTTTCCTGTGTGGAGGATACCATGAGCTTAGTTTTGTCGTCGTTTATAGTGAGGCCGATTCCTCCGGCTGCTTCGGTAAAAGACATGGCTACTTCTTTTGAGGTGCGTGCTGAGCGGCATATTATATCAACATCGTCAGCGTAAGCGAGTAGTTGCACTGATTTATAGAAGATTGTGCTCGATTTGTCGATGTATGATTTTTGCACTACACTCTCAAGTGCGATGTTAAAGAGCAAGCATACCAGACCGTCGCCCTGCCGTGACCATTGTATGTTTCAAATTCGGCGGATAGGTTATTTTGCATTCTAACCGTGTTCACGACGCTTGACATTGTCATCCTTGTGAGGTCTATAAGCTTTTTAGAAAGGTCGTTCATAGCCTCGTAGAATCTAATTCGTATAATGCTGTGGTACGCTGCTCGTCGATGAACATGTGAGAGATGTCGATATCGAATTCTAGGGTTTTTTCCAATTTGTCGGATGACAAATATCTGATCAGTGGTCGACCTGCCTGCTCGAAATCCACCCTGGTACTCTCCAAGTCTGTCTTCATCATATGGCAGTAGGCGTTGCACAGTGGTCAAAAATTGAAAATTTACGATCAAAACCTGTAGCTGCCAAATGAAAGGAGTTATGTATTTCATTTGATATGAGCTTTTACACTCTTAGATAAAGAATGAAACGAGAAAGTATTTTTAAATTCAATTTTCAGGTAGCTCGTTTAAAAAGACCTTATTTTAAAAGTAATGAGAACCTAAAAATAGATGTTATACAAATATTTTAACACATTTGTTTATAAATTTATTTATTATGATTTTATTTTATAGAAGTTTCAGTTTTGAGAAATAATAATTTTTAAAATAGAATGGGCACTAAACCCTGTAATACATTTACAGATAATATGTAAGTATAGAGAAAAAAAATAAAAAAACATTTTTCAGTTGTCAAATTATGGAGAATCTTTATTCTTGATGTTTACTCGTTTCATATTTCTCATTTTCATCTTTATTTAATTTAGCAATAATGGTCACATATCTTCAGTTACCAAATTAAGGCTTGATAAATATAGATCCGAGCTAAGTAGAAGTCGGTGAAATAAATATTCATTTACTTTTAAGGCACTTACTTTCCTTATATACCCCTCTCTAAATCTCCGTATGTCTTTATTTTTTGCTTCTTGAGCTTCTTCCGACAACTCTCCTATTGGTAGCAAAGCTTCTTTTATAATGACTGGTCCGTGAATTAAAATTTTGTGCACTGATGTTGGCATATAATACCAATAATACAAAGTAACAAAACGGTCTGCAGTTTGCAGGCAATATTTTTCGAAATTATCAACATTTATCTTGTGTACACTGTTTATTGTACGTAGGATAACTGAAAAGTGCTTTATGAGCTCGTCGTCAATACCTGTGATTTCGGAAGATAAAGCTGGATTTAAAAAAAAGTCTGGTTGTGTTTGGGTCATTCGTATTACCAGTACATTGCTTAGGCATGTCCATTAGTAACCCCATTTTTTTTTAATTCAGTTTGACTTTTTTTGCATATCCATATCCTGTTTTTTTATCGGCAGGCACCTTCCATGTTTTGATTTCTAGCCTATATGATACATGCAATAGGCATTCGAAAAATCATATGTAAGCGTGAAGCACCGACAATCCGAATTGAAGTGTATCCTGACGAACTGTACATTGGCGGACAGAAATGATGTCATTCATTGTGGGAAATTTTAGCACCACAATATGACAGGTCATGCTAGAGGATTTTCCCAAAGCACTGCAAACCTTCCCGTCAGCCATTGTCAAAAACAATGAGAAATATATGGATCCCCCTTATCCGCACGTATCCGCAAGAAAAGTAGGAATAGACAAGTTGTTAGAATCGGAGAGAATCGGATTATGCAAATTTCGTCGTGTATTCTTGTGTATTACTTAACGAATATCTACGTAATACGGAAATTTGAAGAAATCATATAGCTTTATATAAGTAGTCCTAAAATTAACAGAAACCTCGTTGAATGTTGAGTATTACACAACTATATAAGGAGAAATATTCCTATTTAATTAAAAAATGCAGATATTTAAAATCCTCATGAGGTAGTACTACAAATGCTAGCGTCCTAAAAATTTTAACCGAAAATAGTAATTATAAAACAGGTGAAACTTGACCACTTTAATTGTTCATCACTCTATAATGACTTTGTTCACAAACTTGCTACATCGTCCAGTGTTGCTTAAGTTATAGCAGAGTCATATTACCTTAGAATAAACAAAATTGCAAAATGTAGGAAAAATAGGTTTCGATCATGTTTTTTCGATTTTTGACCACCGTGCGTTGGTAGATGATATTGGACAAGATTTTATAGGCACTGTTAAGTATCGTGATCCCTCTATAATTTTTGCACCCTAGTTGGTCTCTTTTCTTGTGCAAGGGACATATGATACCCTTATTCCATTCTCTTGACATCAATTCGCCACCCTAGATCTTAGAAATTAGCTCATGCATGTTTAGAAGGAAAGTTTCACCCGCGTGCTTATAGAGTTCAGCTGGCAGGTTATCAGTTCCAGGTGATTTGTTGTTCTTGAGCTTTTTTATCGCTGCCTTAACTTCTTCTAGTGATGGGGAGTCTTGGGGCTGGTTGTTGATTTTTTCTTGATTTTGGTTTAAAAGCTCGCTGAAGTGTTCCCCATTTGTTTACAATGGACGTAGACTCACTTAAAATCTGCCTTTCACAGCTTCGTTCTGGGCTTAAACTGTCTTCGTTGTATGTTGACTCTTTGATAGAATTGTCTGGAATGTCTTTCAGCTCCTCTAGTTTCCTTATTTCCTCTTCTTCAAAGGCTCTCTTTTTTGCTTTGTGTATTCGTTTTTCTTCCGATTTCAGCTGTTTATGTTTTTCTGTAGAGGCTCTAGTTCTTCTGTGCTGAATTCTTTGTAGGCTGTTTTCTGTTCTGTTATTTTCTCTCATTCTCGATCGAACCAGGTTACTTGTGCTGTTCTGCCTCTTGCTGTCCCTAGCACCGACTCAGCCGAATGTATTAAAGCGGTCTTACATTTATTCCATATCTCGTCTACTGTCTCTTCTTGTTCCACAAGCTGTTGAGGGGGCTATTTACTGAACTACTAAAAGTTTGGGATATTGCTTCATCGTTAAGTTTGTCCACGTTGTATTTCTCAGTTTGACTTCCTTCTCCTTTTTGGCGTTGGCTATTCTCGCTCTGAATTTGGAGCCCTGTAGATAATGGTCTGAGTCGATATTAGCGCCTCTATAACTTCTGATGTCCATTAGGTTAGACATAGTATGTCTTGTGTCAATAAGGAGGTGATCTATTTGGTCCATCCGAGGATTTCCATGTAGCTTTGTGAATATTTTTATGTTCAAACATAGTGCTTCCAACAAGCATGTTTTTTGATGCAGCGAAATTAATGAGTCTGCTGCCGTTTTGGTTGGTCAGGTTATGTAGACTATGTGGTCCTTGTATGCGAATTCCTTCCCAATTTTAGCATTAGCATCACCCATCACTATTTTGATGTCATGTGATGGGCACTGTTCATATTCGTTTTGGAGCATGTCATAAAATTCATCTTTGTTGTCGTCGTGCGGGGCTTCTGTTGGTGCGTGGATATTAATGAGGCTAATATTAAACAATTTTCCTTTAACTCTCAGAATGGACAGCCTGGCTGATATTGGGTTAAAGCCAATGATATGTTGTCTAAGTTTCTTGCCTACAATGAATGCAGTACCAAGGACATGCTCCTTCTCATGACAGCTATAATAGATGTCACCATCTCTCTTATGTTGAATGCCATGCCCGGTCGCATATTTCCGTTTCCTATTCGGCTAGCGCCACCGAGTGCGCTAATCGTATAAGAAACGGATATCTCCGTCCCCTTACGGGTTAACGCACTGATTTAGGCACCTGGAATACACTGTTATATAATATTTCACTTTTCGCATGGCAATCCGCTGGCTTCGCTCGTTACGGGGGCTCAAGAAAAGGAAACTAACTAGGTGCTAACCCAAGACGTACCCAAAATCAAGAAAAAAAAACTGTTTAGAAACTTAACCTAAAACAAAAAGCAACGTGGTTTGAACCCGGGCCGCCAATAGCCGCCGAATTGAGACCTAACCATCTAGACCTCTCGACCACGAGGGCTCTTGCTGCAAATTAATTGCATCGCGAAGACATGGCGCGATTAGGTGCGTTAACAACTTTAGGGCACGGAGATGCAGGTTTCGCATTCGTTCCTACACGATTAGCGCACTCGGTTGCGCTAGCCGGATAGGAAACGTAAAAATGCTGCCCGGTCCACCTAACTTTCTGCATTGCGGTGATATCAGCTTTGTGTTCCTTTAGTATGTCAACAAGTTATTTAAGAGACCCTGCCTGGTACAGCCTACTTACATTCCACGAGAAAAGTTTTAAATCATTGTTCCTTTTTCGTTTGCCTATGTCGTCGTAATAAGTTCCTCTGTTGCGATTTCGTAACGGTGATTTTTTTTACAGGATTGGGTTGTTAACTCAAAGCCTAACCCCCTTTTCCGAAGGCCATTTCTCCCGCTCTCGTCTGTCCCTGACCTAACTTTCCACCCGGGTTGGGTACCGGGTCTCCGGCCGGGTTGCTCAGGGGTACCGCTAGTCGATGAGAGTCGGAATTGAGTAGGACAGGCTAGGTGAGACCAACTGCAGACGGCCTCATATATTCGCGTCCTACCCATTTACCCCCTTAATTGAGTCCGGGCCTGCACATTGACCTTCACAGTGCATCAGGTGGCGCCCACTAATTTTCTAATGCGCAAGACGAAATGTGAATCCCTTTATTTACATTTCGCGGTCGTAAATTTGCCATGTTTGGTATATTTATTGCTTATATACTCCTATAAAAATCAATGGACATCACTGTAAGTTTTAGAATAAAATCTAATTTAAAATGATAAATTCAACTTTTTACTCTCTTGAAAAAGATAACTGTCTTACCGCCTTAAAGTTATTTTACAAAAAATATACAGTGTTGCCAGTGTGTCCATGCGATAGCGTTCTTTATTACCTTTCGAAATAATTGACAAGGTGCTCACTAAAATTATAATTAGGGTAATTTAATGAAAAACTTAACAGAGCTGCTGGAAATGGCCACCCCTCTACTTCAACACATGCATAAAATAAGGCCCGATAGGAAAATCCCCAAAAGTTCCAACCCAAACATTTGCTGAAAATTACTCTTGGAAATTATTTTCAGCTATAGCGTGCAGGTTATCATCGGATTATTATCAAAATTTATTATTGCGTTACGAGAAAACATGCCTCATCGGTAAACAACACCTTTATTTGCTCTCCAAGTGCCAAAAATCCCACGGCAAAAGGGCTTGCACACCCTGTATATGCTATATGCGTAAAGATGCTGTTCCTTTAAAATTGTCCATACTAAAAAATGGGAAATGTTTAACTCGGCGGCAATTCTTCGTGTGTACTTGTTGCAGGAGTTGGTTCAATTTCATTAGATCAGCTTCCTCTATCTGAGCTGTCCTTACTGTTCTGGGTCTTCCTTCCAACAACTACAAGGGTATTCCATTTTTTTAAAACTACCTGTCTCAAAAAGTCGGGAGTGTAATAAGGTTTGTTACAAACACCTTGGGTAGAGAAGCCTTACATTTGTCCCTACTTTATTTTGTGTCCAAGTGCCACATGCTACCCTCTGAAGAAAATATCACAACAAAAAGGCTTGCACACGTTGTATATGATAGAGGTAAAGTTGCTGTTCCTTTAAAATTGTCCATACTAAAAAATGGGAAGTGTTTAACTCAGCGGCAATTTTGCGTGTGTACTTGTTGCAGCAGTTGGTGTAATTTCATTAAGAACAGCTTCCTCTATCTTATCTATCCTTACTGTTCTGGGTCTTCCGGCAAGGGCATTCCATTTTTTAAAACTACCCGTCTCAAAAGTCGGGACTGTAATAAGGTTTGTTTATTAGGCATACGACGTTCAGGGAATCTTTCTTGGTACATTCGTCTTGGTACACTAGCGCTACCTTTTAACCATTCTATTCGTAAAATGCATGCCTGCCATGCCAGAGTTTGTAAATGCATCCATTGCTACCAAAAGAAAACTAAATAAATCTCCGACTTGAAGTGACAAAAAGTACAATAAAACAAATTTGTTTTGACAACTGGCATAATAGGCTCATTTTCAATTATTTTTCAAAAATAATTTTATTCAAAAGACCTTGACATATTAAGTTGAAATACCAAAAATCAGATTTTTCTGAGATGTCTAATCGGTGAAAATAAATAAGAGTACCGCTGGAACATTGTAAAGGCGTGACATCATATGATATGAAGGTCGCGTTGAGATATATATTTATGAATAATAATGACAGAAACGTCAGAATTCTCGCGGTGCGGTGACGCGGGTGGCAGCCTAATAACAGACGGGATCCTATTTTATTACGTCACATCCCATCGAGACGTGCTTCGAATTCTACATATTTAAACTCTTATATTTCAAGAACCGCTTAATGGATTGATTTAAAATTTTGTATATGGCTTATTTTTATGAAGTATTTTGGATAAGTATATATCATTTTCAACTCTTCCGCTTTTATTTTCTAATTTTTAAATTGTTGTTTCGATTTTAATTGAAATTATTTGGATAAATAAAAGTAAGAGTTAAATGTTCCTTGAGTTACCCTGTAGCTGCTCAGATACGTCTTATTGCGGTGGCACGTGACATTTGGGGTGTGAGTTGGAATTCTGAAAATTCAATTAACCATGGGCGCCAGGTTTAAAGTAGACCGAAAGATAAGAAAAGATAAGCTAAAATGTCAGATTACACTATCCATAATAAGACACCGATGTAAGGAAAGTAAACGCAAGAAATAAAAGATGTTTTCCTAGCAATTTTTAATAATAAGCCTTGACTCTCCTGAGTATCTTTCAAATTTACATCTGAATAAAAATTCCAACTACCAATTAACACTCTGTATAGGTAAGATAAAATAAGCAATACTTAACAAGAACTGATCCTAGAATCCGATATAATAAGATAGGTAATGTATATGAAATTTTCCTTACGACCCTATTTAAAATTAATGGTTCTGATAAGCTAATAGCCCATAAGTTACAATCAGCCCACTAATAAGTCAAGAATATTTCATTACATAATCAACCAAATTAACTCTGATCAAAATGATTCTCAGAATCGAGCAAAATCAAATCAATGTCAAAATCGGGAGATAATTGTAAAATCTAACAGACGTCTCTGAGAGAAATTCAATTTATATTAAATTTAAGGCTTACCCTTGAAAAAATTAAATTTAGCCAAATAACATCACTACTTGCTATGTAGTAACTAGAGCAAAGATAATTAAGAAATACCTAATAGTTTACTAAAATTTACATTGAAATTTCCAGAGATTAACACCGAATATGTACAGAGTAATTAATCACTATAATACAGAGTATACTCATTAAAGATAATTATTTTGATTGATTAGATCAAAATCCAAGTTACGAAGCTTAAAGTTAAAGATATATAATCTCGTTTTGAGATACGGTAAGATAAATGTACAATAAGATAAATGTACAAGATTTGATTGATTAGATCAAAATCCAAGTTACGAAGCTTAAAGTTAAAGATATAATCTCGTTTTGAGATACGGTAAGATAAATGTACAGGGTGTTCCAACGATGACTGAACAGAGGCTTATTTTTGAACTTCCCTGTATTTTTGAAACAAACCAAAATAGCCATTCGATGTATTTTTTTCTGCTAAATTGAAAAATTGAACCAAAAACAAAAGACTTACGCCATGGATGAACTGTTTTTTTAAACGGAACACCCTGTATATTACTACATTTTTGGACTCTCTAGAGAAATCTAAACACATTTCGTGTATAATAACCTATACCTATCTTTAGCTGTTTACGAAATATTGACAGTTGAAAGTCGGGCATATTGACACTTTGACAGGCTCTAAAATCTAAACCGCAAAATATCAAAGAAAACGGTTTGAACATTCCCATCTTAGGTTTTCATAAGCTATCGAATGACAGTACCTAACTTTGAATTTAACCGGAGGTTTAAAAGTTCTGGATAATTTTATCCTCGGGTTAAATTCGGAATTAGTGTCATTCGATAGCTTATGAAAACCTAAGATAGGAATGTGCAAATCGTTTTCTTTGATCTCACGCGGTTTAGATTTTAGAGCCTGTCAAAATGCCCGACTTTCAACTGTCAATATTTCGTAAACAGCTATAAATAGGTATAGGTTAGTATACACGAAATGTGTTTAGATTTCTCTAGAGAGTCCAAAAATGTGTAATATACAGGGTGTTCCATTTAAGAAACAGTTCATCCATGGCGTAAGTCTTTTGTTTTTGGTTCAAATGTTTTTTTGGTTAAACTTTTGAATTTAGCAGAAAAAAAATACATCGAATGGCTATTTTGGTTTGTTTTAAACATACAGGGAAGGTCAAAAATAAGCCCCTGTTTAGTCCTCGTTGGAACACCCTGTACAATAAGATAAATGTACAACATTAATCAATGATACGGTAAAGATAAGATAAATCTATGAGATAGGTTAAAGATACTTAAAGTTAAATTTCGAAATGTTGGTTTTTCTGTTTAAAAAAAATCAAATAATGAATTGTGCAAACATTTCTAAAAATTGATCACTTATCTTATGGAATTCCAAACGAGAATGCTCAAGGCTCCTAACGCTTCTTCAGCAGTAGCTTCATAACCACGGAGTCATCTCGACCATTTAATTTCCACCTCCCAATCAACAATTACATTGCTACACACCAGGCTACGATTTTAGGAATGGAACTGCGTCCTGGAATCTCCCGCCCCTCTTCTACAGTCTCCTCATCCGCCCATATGAATTGAAATTACTCACTCTCCTCGAACCAGTTCAAATTCAGGATTCCATTAAAGTATAATTAAAATTAGAGTAGAGTTCGGTAGAATTCAGAATAGAGTTTAGAGTATAGTTAGGAGTTGAGTTAAGAGTAGATTTCAAAGTCGAATTAAGAGTTGAGTTAAATAGAGTAGATTTAAGAGCCTGAAATAAAATAAAACGAACATCAGACGTATCAAAATGGCGTCCTCGTGCTGCTAAAAAAAACTCGCCATCACTTAAATAATTACCTGTCGGTCGGCTCTCCTTCAGGTATCGGTTAATCCATACTAAAATGCCATGGAGTCTAAAATTATTACAATCCAGCCTAGCTGCCATCAATTTCTAGAGAAATTAAAAAAGATTTTGAGGCCTCCGTCACCGCCTATCACCTTTTAGGCCTGAAGGTCTAATCAAAAGGGACTCGTGCTTCAGCTACCATCGGTTTTATTCACCGAGACTCACAAAAAATGATTTCCGCAGGATGCACACGAAATCAACCTGCATTATCCGAGTCGACACGAGGTCAATGCAAATACCGCAAACTAAGTAAGTAAGTTAACATGAACTCACTTCCTAATTAGAAAATTGCGCAAAATCTCGATCAATTCTCCTTCACAAGACATTCACAATCATGTAAAATGTAACTGTCAAAACAAAGCATCTGGTTATGTCACAAATTAAAGAAAAACTGTAACATTAGTAGATGCATTGCTAGTTGCCTACATACATCGCCAACTTTTTATATTAAATTCGAGATACCGGCAATCATATTCACTGTCTGCCTGCAGCCCACTAGCGTAGACAAATCAATTAAGTACATTAAAAACAATTCCAATGATGTGCGAGATTATATTGACGTTTGCGAATGTAAGAAAATAAATTAATTGTTTTAGGATATTTAACCGCGAATTGTTACAGAAAATTCAAAATTACTGAGCATATCCAAATGATTGTTACATGTAATAGAAATTTGTTTGTTTTTTTTTAAATACGCCTATTGTTGATATCGTTTTTTATCGCTTATCAATGACCACTTTGTTATTTTTGAGCGGGTCCACCAGTCGATGGTGATGCGCACAAATGCATGCGTTGCAGCAAAACCGACTTTGTAGGAGTATTATAGGTTAACGTCAAGGGTGACCATTTCCAGCAGTTACAATAAGTTAAGTTTTTTTAAAGTACCCTAATTTTAGTTTCAATTAGCATTTTGTAGGTTATTTCGAGAGGTAATAACGAACGTTTCTCATGGACCTTACAACATTGCATTCTTGTATTTTTTGCAAAATAACTTCTAGGCCGTAAGGGATAGGAACAAAATGATATGATATTTATTCTCAAACTTAGTCAGTGACGTCGTAGTAAAGAATAGGGGGCCTAAAGTGGCCATGACCATAAAAACACGAGGACCCTGTGGATTATTTTAAATGTTAATAACGTTGTTGCATAGATAGTGGTAAAAGTATAATGTGTGCTTAATGTGAAAGGAAAATTAAAAAATAAAACGAAACATTGAGGCCACATGTTTATATCAACTTTTCGTCTTAAAATCGTACAAGGAATTAGCCCTTAAAGTTTGTCTACGTACTTAAATAACACCTTGCATACAAGAGGTCTTAAAATATCATTTAATTGAAAATCGGTGGGTGATCTATTTCCACCTGCTTTTTCTTGGAATTTTACTTCTTTGATTCCAACTAGGAATTTGACTAGTAAATTAATATAAATTTAGGAGCGTTATTTCTTTTGCAGCCGCCGATTTAAACGACCAATCAGTTGGAGTAAGTGTCACCGACACCAGCGCCGTCAAAAAATTTGGCAGCAGTGCAGCGAACGATCCCCGATATTTGGACAGAAGCGGTGTCGGAGTAGGACCTAGTTCTAATAGTCGAGTGGTCGGACCTAGTTCCAATAGACCTAGTTCTAATAGCCGAGTCGCCGGACCTAGTTCTAATAGTCGAGTGGCCGGACCTAGTTCTAGTAGTCGAGTGGCCAATACCGGTACGATCGCCATGTCTCAAACGGGGACAGCAAAACCAGAAGAGGCACCACATAAACTTAGGGTTTCCCAATCTGGACTACTTTATACGCTCTACATGATAAGAGAGCCAGTGGTAGATTACCAAGAGTCTAGAGGAGTTCCTAGAAATGAGTAAGAGTGTTTCTCATAATATAAAACATGAAAATAAGGAATCGCTAATATTAAATATGGGAAAACGTTCAATAAAAATAATCTGTTTTAGAAAAGATAAGCTTTATTAGACCAGAGATCTTAGAAATTTTCTATGAGCTCAGTAACTAAGTTCGATATGATTATGCATTACATTCTATGTCATCTACGTCATGCAGTAATAGCTAAAATCCAGGAATACCTAGGTCGCTACTTCTACTATTTTAATAAAACTAAATTATGACTATTTACTATTTCAATGTACAGGGTGTCCCAAATTCGAGCCTCATCATTGGGATCTCGGAAACTAGAAGAGATACGAGGTCGGTTAAATGGAGGCAAAGTTGCGCAATTTGATGCTGATCGAAATGCCACCTTACAAGTTTAAAAATTTCGAATACTTCCGAAGATTTTTGGAAAAAAACGAATATTTGCTATTTAATTTTTATTTTTTTACGACTCTATGTGAATAGATATAACAAAATAAATTTCACATTCTCGTTGCTACTTTTTCCGTTCTACAAGGTGGTGTTATCAGATTTTCAAACCGACGTTTCGTATTTGAGCTGTCATCATTAACTTTGTTTTTTAAATACGGTCCTGGATTTTTTATTATGGGTTTTAAAAGCTTATAAGGTCTCAAAACCAATAATGTATCGCACTTATTCGAAAAATTCATATTAACGGCATTTTCCATAAGAACTCATGTGTTAGAGAGAGACAGAAGATAGTGGTTCTCTTATATCAGTTTTTAAGAGCTTCTGATGTGCCAGAACGAATGATATATTGCACTTTTTCGAAAACAATCATTTCCTGTTAAGATCTCACCAAAAATCTGTTTTCTGTCTCTCTCTAACACATGAGTTCTTATGAAAAATGACATTAATATGAATTTTTCGAACAAGTGTGATACATTATTGGTTTTGGGACTTTAGAAGCTCTTAAAATCCGTAATAAAAAAAACAGGGCCTTATTTAAAAAAACGAAAATGATGATGGCAGCTCAAAGGCGAAACGTCGGTTTGAAAATCTGATAACACCACCTTGTAGAACAGAAAAAGTAGCGATGAGAATGTGAAATTTATTTTGTTATATCTATTCAAATAGAGTCATAAAAAATTAAAAATTAAATCGCGAATATTCGGTTTTTCCTAAATATCTTCGGAAGTATTCGGAATTTTTTAACTTTTAATGTGGCATTTTGATCAGCATCAAATTGCGCAACTTTGCCTCTATTTAACCGACCTCGTATCTCTTCTAGTTTCCGAGATCCCAATGATGAGGCTCGAATTTGGGACACCCTGTACAAAATTGCTGAAACCTGTGAATAATTCATTTATTTAACAACACTTGTTTTAAGATGAAAAAAATAATCATGAAAAAAACCAAGGATATGAAGGGTCAGGGAAATATCGGTAGAAAGAAAACTATGGCTATTGATTCAAAGGCACATTTATAATTCACTAATAGTCAATGTTTATATTTTAGGGAAATAACTTTCCTTACCCTAGTGACCTCGTTATGCACCCAGGCCTATACAGCAGCCATAACGATCCTAGTGATGTTATGGAACCTTATGCCCCTAGTCGACGGGCTCGTCTACTTTGTCCGTTTCGTTCTAGACAAAACGATCGATATAGTCCAAACCGATGACAACAAGGACAGAGCTATAAAAGCGGCCATACTTTTCGGCGAACTGACCATCATCACGTTTATAATTTTCATGATTGTCGGGCTGATTTTTATGCCGGTTTACGTGCTGATGGCCAGACTGTTTGGAAAGATTTTTTCGATGATAGCATGGTAACTGTGAAGATTTAGGGGCTAATTTTGAGTAATGTAATTAATGGTAATAAATGGTGAATTAATAAATATGTACTCTGAAAACTATGCTTTTTAAATGTTAATGCATTCAGCCTGGCAATAGACATATCAGTACCTACTTTATTTATTTATTTAATACTGTTAAAAAGATCCTTACAGATATTACCATTGTAAATCGAAGACACACATAAGAAAAGTGGTTAAGATTACAATAAAATATAAAACAGGAATTACAAGTTTAACATAATCTAGGTGAAACAAACTTTTACAATAGAATACAACAAGAGAAAAAAATATAAGCACTCATTTATAGAATAAAATACATTTCCATGTAGAAAACACTGCAGTATTTTAAAATTACTTTGTTGGTTTACTGACTTTAGATTGAAGTTTGGGAACTTCGGCAAAATGCACTATATCACAGTTTTATCCACAATACCTTAACACAATCAAGAGATAATTAACACTAAGGTAATACACTGGCCCCTTTTGCATGGATTTTTAGAAAAAGGTTATTTTTTAATTTCTATATAGGTCAAATAACTCAAATACATTAACTTGTCATTCATTTTAATATTACACCCATATGGATGTTTGTTTAAACCTAAAATAGATTTGGCACTGCGCTAACTAAAAAATCATTAAACCTATCAGCCAATTCCGCAGCATCTTCCTCTATTTTAATCTCATTTTTTCTTTTTGTTTTTCCTCCGACTCACGGCAGATCGGTTTATCTCACCTGTTTCCATATTTTTAACAGGTGATGGGTTTTTTAATTCTAACCCTTTTTAACATATTGTTACGTTTTTCCCGTCGGTTCTGATGAAATTACAACTTTTACTATTTTCAACCAATACTATCTTTATTCTTTATCAGTCTATACAATTAAGGACACTAAACTCTTATAACTGTACAACTATTAGATCCTTACAGCTCAACCCTCAATGATTAACTAACTCAACACGCTTTCTGCCTGCTATTTATATACAATCTAAAATCTATCACGAATACTCCGGAAGAAACGAGGCCACTATATGATTCTCGACCAGGACATCGAGATAATTCCACAGTTCCTGAATCTTCGCGGCCGGCGGTGACTCATACGTAGACGCGGCAAAGCTAGTTCTATAGGGTAGCACAAAAATATTCGAATGGTTGCTAGCCGTGACATTGCCTCCCTCTTAAACCTGATCGTCCCGATCAGCTTCTTCATGTCCGTGATATGATTTGAGCCTGTCGAGGTGGACAAGTTTCAGTTTGCTTCTGGGGCTACGTTGAATTCTATACACTACGTCATTAATTATTTTGATGACTGTATAGGGCCCTTCCCATACTGGCGTTAGCTTGGGAGATCTTCCTTTGCGGATTAGATAATCAGACTTTATCGTTCTATCTGAAATCCTATAGAATTAGCTTTGAGATCATATCGTGTCTTCATTCGGTCACTGGCTTTCTCGGTATTTTCTCTGATGACACGTTATGCCCGAGAAATTCAACTTTTTGTTGAAAAAGAAGACATTTCTTTGGATTCAGTAAGAGCTGAGCATTCTTGACTCTAGTAAAAACTTGATGCATATTTTGTAGGTGCTCTTCGAGAGTTTTTCCGATTACCATTATATCATCAAAATAGACCAGGCATGTCTTTCAAGTGAGGCCTCGTAGAACAACTTCCATAAAACGCTCAAAAGTAGCGGGGGCATTGCATAGTCCGAAGGGCATAACTTTAAACTGATATAAACCACTTCCGGTAGAGAAGGCAGTCTTTTTCGTATCCTGCTCGTCAATGCCTACTTGCCAGTAGCCGCTCTTTAAATCGAGTGATGAGAACCTGCTAGTTTCGTCAACCTGTCATCAATTCTGGGAAGTGGATAGCTGTCGTTCCTGGTGACGTCATTGAGTCTTCGTCATTCTTCTTCTACATTTTGTCCACTAATGTGGTAACCTCTTGCTGCTTTGTCACTGGTAACCTCCGAGGATGCTGCCATATGGGGTGAGCACTTCCAGTGTCGATTTTATGTTTTATAATGTTCGTTCTTCCAGTATTGCTATTTTTCCTTTCAAAGGCTGTGCTTTGCTCTTTGATAAATTGTGTAGCTTTCTTCAGTTCTTCGTAAGACAGATGATGCCACGACTTCTGGAAATGTTGTAGGACTTCCTTAGGTGATGTTGAGGGTGTTACTTCTGACCGCGTTTTGCAACTGTTTACCCACTGCACCGGCTCGCAAGTGGCTGTTATATATCCTTTATTGATTTTGATGGAATTGGATGAAATATTTGCTATCCTTATCGGTATTTCGCCGTTGGTTTTGACTAGTGCTTTGCCTACGAGGTGTTTGCAACGCACATCGTGATGTTGTGTAAGTCCGATACAGCCTCCAAAATCCTTTTCCAATTTCCCAAAAATTATCTGCTCGGTATTTCCGCTTATTCTGACAGTACATGTCGCCACTACTTTAGTCGGTGTGCCATCGTCTGTTTTGGTAAGGATGAACTCTTCGATGCCAAACTTCAGAAGGTTAAGCTTGTTGTCCATGAGATCCATCTCCACAATAAAATCTTCTTCTATGTCGGCTACTACCACTGTGTGGTGTAATTTAATTCGTCCCAGTTGAAGTTCAATATCCATTTCTCCAAGTACTTCAGCAGTCTCACCGGTAACCGTACGTAAAACTACATTCTTCGACATGGATAGGACTTCTACTCTATTTACTCAACAGTAATTTTAATGGTTTTTTCGTTGATCTTTCCCTTTAATAGTTAGACTGTCGGTGTTTTTTCTTAGACTTTTTATGAGACGATCCCGGGGGCTTTATCTTCTTTAGCCAACACCCGCCCCATAATGTTGGCTATTTGAGAAGTTTTCCTGATTTGTCTTTGAGACCCTAGCGTCTCTGGGAGGAGATATAAACCGAAGTTGTACTCGGCAGTCTCTTTTGAAATGCCCAGTCCTGCCACATCTATAGCATTGATTCGAAGTATTTCGGTTACGTGGCCTATCTTCTAGTGGTTCCCGGAATCTCCCCGTGGCTGAAGAACTTCTGTTAATTTCTTCAAAATGTCGTCCATATCAGTTAATTCACAGCTGTTCGCCGTCTTTCTTCCTGGATGGATAGGACACTGATTTTTGACCTAGAGATGTTACAGGCCATGTTGATTTCTAGGGCTCTACCCAAAATTTCACTGCTGTTATCAAATTTGGCTAGACGTAGCATTTTATGAGTTTCTGGATCTCCGATACCATCCACAAAATATTGGGCAGCTAGTTCCTGTTGAAATTATTCTGTTGCTCCCGGGTAGGCCAATTGAATCAGACGTCTAACGTCTGCCTCAAACTCTAGTAGGTTTTCACCAGGCTTCTGATGTCGGGACTTTACTTGTTCCTGATACAGTTCTCTTCTATGTTGGTTTCCAAATCGTCTCTCGAGCACAGCTACAAGTATGTAATATTTCCCCTGTTGGCTGACGAGAATAGTCTGTAGCAGATCCACGAAGCGCTACTTCTAGTGATGTAGCCATTTCTTCGTTATTCCAACCGTTGGCAACAGCAGCGGCTTCAAATTGCCTTCTGTATATTGTCCAGAATGTTTGACCGTCATACGTTGGAGGTTTCATATTATGTCCTGTGACGAATACCCTCTTTGTGGATCCTTGATTTTTTAGTCTGGTAACTTCTGCTTGTAGATTCTTGATTTCTTTTTGAACGACTCCTACTTCTTTTTGTACATTTCCAACTTCTTTTTGTACAATTGCAACTTATTTTTGTATTGTTTACTTCTTTTTCAAAATTCTCGTTTTATCCGTTCAATATTTTCTGTAATTTTCCTTGCTCGCTTACAATTACATCCAGCATGCATTTCTGAAACTGATCCCGTTCTATTTGCCTTTTATCTTCTTGGTCTTTTTTTCTGAAGCCGGTCCTATTCTGCTTGCCTTCTCCGTTTATCCTCCTTCCGTTCGGCTTGCCTTTTGTCTTCTTGATCTTGTAAAATTTTCTGGAGCCGGTCTTGTTCTGCTTGCCTTTTTACGTTCATCTTCTTCCCGATCCGCTTGCTTTTTATCTTCTTGGTTTTGTAAAATTTTCTGAAGCCTGTCCTGTTCTGTTTGTCTCTCAGTATTTAGATTTCCAATGCAATCAGCCAACATTTTATATATTTGCTCGATTTCTGCAGTTTGTTGCCTTGTATTGACCATAGAATGTTATAAAATGTTCACTAATTACAACCTACAAATATTCAAGAACCGTGTCAATCAACATCTTCACACACACACCGCTCGTCGAGCGCCATAGGACCTACCTTTAGTGTGTGTGCCACTGCCATAAAAAAAACTGAATCCACCAATTAAAACGGTCTTGTTGACGGTTGATGTACTTGTAGTAGATACTAGATACCTAGTAATTTTTAGATCGCATTCAGCTAATTCAATCTCAAAAATTTAAAGATCGACTTGAAATACCAGATCCGATCAAAATATCAATTTGGATCTCCCTTTCAAGTTAATCAAATTGCATCCGATCGGATATGATCACACATAGTCATTGAGTTAAGACATTAAGAATCTCACTACTTTAAACTCCGATGAATCACTGCTAAATTAGCCAGGGTTTTGAAATCCTATCATGTATCTATTATTGGCATTGGCCCATTCAAGACACTGATTAATTTAGTGATCGATTAAGATTGAAGCGATTAATCAGAGGTTAAAATAGTGGCCCTTAGAGCCACTACTTTCAACTTTAATTAGTTACTTTAATCGTTTGTTAAATTAATCAGCGTATTGAAGAATGTGCCAATGTCAGTATGACAGAAAGTAATAGATATGATCTTCAAAACTTAGCAGTAGTGACCCTCATATGATTTAATTTGACCCAGATTAGAATTTACTACTTACATACAGTTCTTGTAGGATCTGCTGAGATATGATCTTTTGCTGGTGTAACATTCCGATTTGGCCAGTGTAAAATATTTTTAAATTTCATTTTATATGCTGCATTTAGCAAAAAAATGCTGTATTTTGCGGTAAGAATTATTGAAAAGAGGTCAATACTCTTCGATTAATTAATTCTAAATTTATTGATTCGATTCGCTGTCAATAGGTTGCCGCATTTATTAATGTAAATTAGTTTTATTCTAAATATAGGTTAACGATATATTTGTATTCGCTTTTATAAACTCTTGTGGCTTTGAGTAACTATTTTGATCATCCTTTCTCTTATGTAGCTCTCAGGCACTTTGTGGCTATATTTATTTTAGTTGATAAGCGATACCACCGATCGCTTAGGTTTGATCAAGTGACTGAAATAGGATATTATGTTATTAGTATAACTTTGCTTAATTTATATTACATTACCGTAGAACGACCAGCAAACCGTTCTATATTTTTAAGAATTGTGTTAATAAAACCTGCTTTTAAGCTTCATTAGATTCGTCAAATTCATATTTTATTTTTGGTTTAAATATTTCATAGCTTTTGAGAACTTCTGATAAAACATGTTGGGACTGGTATTTGTTTTTCCACGCGGTATGCTGCAGTGTTCGCAATATTCTGTTGGTACAGTTGGTAGCTCTGACTAGTAGTAAATAGTGATGGGCTATTTTCATGAGTGTCTCGCGAGAGCTTTGATTTTGGCTCCTAGCAAAGTAAAAGCGTCTCCAACGCGTGTAGGTGGCATTGACTCAATAAGCGATTGCATTCGATGTCTTCGCGATGCAATAAATTTGTAGCAAGAGCCGTCGTGGTCTATAGGTCTCAATTCGGCGGCCCGGGTTCAAGCCCCGTTGCTTTTTTATTTTTTTCCGGTTAAGTTACTAAACAGTTTTTTCTTGATTTTGGGTATGTCTTGGGTTACGTTTGGGTTAGCCCCTGGTTAGTTTCCTTTTCCTGAGCCCCCGTAGCGAGCGGAGGGCCATGCGAAAAGTGCCATGCAATAAAGTGCCTGTACTTTGGATGCACTTTTTACGAAACATACAGCAGCTTGCATGTGTTTCTGCGGATACATTCACAAAGAATCCGCCTTCTTTGTAGGTTAATGTAACATTCGACCTTGATGGCAGCCAATCTATTTTGCCATAATTGCTGCTGTCGATTTAAATTTTAAAAGGTTTATCGTTTAGTTGGGGAATATTCTCTAGTATTTCTTGAAAAATTTAGTTTCAGCTCATTAATTGTGGCTCCCGCCGTCGTTTTACAATCATAATAATCGAGAACTAAGTCGTTTAGTATCTTAGAATTATTCCTCCTATCGAATCGTTAGAACACGATACCGCATTTCTCAAATCTACAATTTTTTCCTGATTCGACTTTAATTTTTATCTAATCTCGTGGTAGTGGAAAGGCAAATTGACTGAAACAAATAGAGAGTGCTTCTAGAAATACCTTTCGAGGCGAAAAGAAGGTTTGCTTTTGTGCAGTCATAGTGACTCAACATTTAGTATTGTAATTTTATACTACCCTTCTTTGGGGATATTGTGTTGATTTCTGTTTGTTTTGACACGACCGATTTATCGGGATTTAACTACTGCACTAGGTAAGCATTTTCCCTGGAATTAATTTTTTTTTTATTGCTTGTGAAGCACGTGGACGCCATGATGTTAATGGTCTTTTCCCTTATTTCTAGAGGCTTTCCGAGTTCGTCGTACAAGACCGAGACCGCCGACTCTCTAGCCACCCTCCGTTAAAAGCGAGTTAATTCTTGCTAGTTTGTTGTCTAATTTAACGGCTTTATCTGCATTAACTTTTTCTTTGTACATTATCCACCATTTGCATTGCATCTCATGTGTTATCTTTTCCATTTTATCATATCTGAATTTATATTTTAATGTGACTTTAGTTTTCATCATACATGGGGAAGTTTATATTTTATTTTAGGAGTGATTCATGCCTATCTCTTTTTTTATATTCAAGTTTTTGTACCTTCTGTATTTCTTTTATTTGCTGATGGTCATTGAAAGTCCATTGATAATTTTTGGGGGGGATTTGTTTTATAAAGAAAATATATTTATGCAAGGGGGGCTATAGTTTTTTTTTTTCATTGAAGTAAGGGGTCTTTGTCTAATGCGTATTGGGTTATTACAGTGTTCTGTTACGAATCGGATCTAACGGGGTATCGTACAGAAGCGTTTCTTTATTAATATCTCTTTTTTTGTGATTAATTATAATGAATTTTGCACTATAGATTGTTCCTTAAAAGAGCCAAGTTTCATTATTCATTTATTTTTCGGACCGATTGATATAATCGCTCTTAATTTTCCTTTTTTTTTAATATAAATCAAGCATTGACAGTCGAGCTTTAAGATAGTTTTCAATAATTTTATTCTTTTTTTATTCATTTATCGGGTCAGTTGATTTAATTATTGTGGCCATTTATTACTACCTACTATTACTGCTATATTTATAATTGGTGCACCTACTAGCGCACGCATGCATATATGTAATAAGCTTAGGTAAAATCAAAGTGCGCACTTCGGATTGTAGTGTTTAGAATTTAGGTGTAAGGCATACAGAACCGAGTGTTAACAACAGAATTGGTCTCCGTACAATCACCATATTGTACCACTATTATTAGTTAATTTAATAGTCATTTGACATTCCTTTGCCTTTAAATTGCAAATTTTACTGTAGGATTGTTGCTGTGTTTTAAAAAAGAGAACTTAGTAGCAAATAGATTGTTCCTTAAATTTTAGATTGTTTTCTTGAGGTTCCTTTGTTTGATGAGCGTGCCTAGTAACCCCGTACAATACCAGCGGAGCTTTTTCAGTTTAGTTGGGAAAAACTGGTGGCGCTCTACGACTCCACTACCGGAGCCGGGCTTTGTAACACGACTCTCCGGTGCTAGGTTTTTCTTTAGATAAAATCTTTACTTGCTAACTTTAATAGGAAAAACGTGTTGCACTGGAAAAAGGTTTTCTTTGCTAATTCTATTTTTGACTGAGTTTTTTACTTTCACGATAATACTCTAATTTAGTATTGATAGTTAAAAAGTATATATTTTTTAGTTGTTCACTATCATACAGAATATCGGAGTTAATCCACTTGTTAGAGTTATTCTGGTAGTGGTATATCATTGGTGGAGAGAAAAGGGTTCAAGTGATGCAAATTAGTTCTACTAAAAACGTGCTTACATACAAGTATTTGTGATAGTTTTGCAGGTCCCACAAATGACATCTTCAACTGCTATTAATTGGCCTATGTTAGCCTCAAGCAGTGGGCCAGGCACCTGAAACTATTTGAGTAGGCTCTAAGGGCAACATGTTTTTAAGTCTCAAGCTAACAAATGATAGTTTTTGAAGCTGCTGTATTCTTTAGATCTGACTTTCTGATGCTAAATTTCGATTTGAGGTATTCAGACCTTGGCTCAATGTGTGCCACTGAGATTATACAGTTAGATTTTCTTTCCTGACCTTGCTTAGCTGAGAGTATTTTATCTATATTTACATCTGTTGAATTATCTTTTATTTCGAAATTCAAACCATGTTAGATACCTGAATTTACAATACACTTTTCTCCTACAGTACCATTATCATATACTAAATTCATTAACAGTATCAACAAGACATTAAAGTTGGAAAGTTTACACCTAAATCATTGTAATTTTCAATCACATTTTAATAATAATAGAAAATAGATAAAAATAATTACATTTTAAACTTATTTTAAAGAAACACAACACTCTGTGCCTGGATATTGTGGTAGATCTAATTCGTATTTCTCTGCTAATTTAGGGGGGACGAATCTACCTCCCAAATAGTGGTATTTTCCTCGGAAATGTGAGGCGCATCTTTTCGGAGCAGTTAAAGAGATTAACAGTTCAGGTTTGATGCCCCCTTCTTCCCGTTCACCATTCTCTACATTCCAACCACTTGGAATATCGACACTAAAAAACAATGGCAACTGTAAATGCCCTGAATATAAACATACCATCACAAAGTGTTAAGAGATTTTTACCTAGCAATAGGAACTGAAGTACTTTTCATCAAGTTGATAACTGGAACAAAGTCGGGTCTAACTGGAGGTTTAAAACTAAAGCCAAATAGTGCATCCACAATCAATCCATACTCAGTCTCAATTTTAGAAGTTGCTGGCAATGTCTAAAGAAGGAAAATTAACTATATAGGCATTCAGTGCCGAGTTTAATTTTACCTACCTTGAGTACAGGAACATTCATTGATAAACACTGGTGAGTTAAGTTATGATAAAGTTCTTTATCTGTTTGCTTTGGATAAAATACAATGGGATTATAGTCAAATAATTTTAGATGTCTGGCACAAACTAAACCATCTCCTCCGTTATTACCTAAAAAATAAAGAACAAGTCCTCATTCCCCCTATTATGCAATGCAACTACACCAATACAAATGATAAACTTACCAGGTCCACAACAAATTAACACTGATTTGGTACCAATCTCAGTTTTAGGAAAACACTTAGTAACTGCCATGGCACAACTAAGACCAGCCAATTCCATAAGCTGATCTACGGAATATTTGTATTCGTTAAAAAGTTCTACATCGATATTTATAGCCTCTTCTTGACCTAAGAACTTTACCATTTTGGTTGTGCTTGTGTGAAACCGGGAAGTATTGGTTCTTAAGATGTTTTGGTGAGATGACTAAAAATTAAATATTAATCACTTAAGCGAAATATGTTTGTTACCAAACCAAAGACATTAACTTCTTTACATAAATGCTCCGGTGAAATATTTGAAATAAATTTATAATTTTCATTACAACTTTGTATTTTAGGAGCAGTGAGCAGTATTTGTAGGTTAGTTAGAAATTAGCAAATATATTTGGAAATTAGAAACAAAAAACAGCTGATCTTTGAGTTAGGTTAGGTCCACCGTCCTCTCCTTTCTTCCATTCCGTTCAGTTGGGCTTAGACGACTAAATCATCTAAATTAAGGTGCATTTACATTCAATTTGAAGTCCAAGTCAAAGTGCAATTCGCAAATATGTCATTTACATTGAACGAATTTTTAGGTTACGTAATTATACGTATGGAATGTTTTATTTTGTGTGTTGTAAATTGCCAGATAATTACAAATCATTTTTAAGAACAATTCCTCGTTGAAATCGTTTTTTCCAATTACAGTGCCTTCAAAAAAATCATTTTCATCAAAGTGGGGCCCTTCAAAATCCATTTTACATGTGTGCGAATTGTTTGATACAAATGTTGATTTATTCTAACACAAATTTGAAATTTACCTAATCCATAGATAAATTAGACCTAATCTAAACAAAGCAAAATTAGAATATTAAGATAAACAAAAATAATCTAACCTACAAATTTATTTTCTGCTTGCGTTTGGCAAGCAGCTTAACAAAATTCAAAGTGCACTTCAAAGTCAACTTCGAATTTTGTCCAATGTAAATGCTACGTGCTGTCACCATATGACAAGCAGGCAAATTTCAGCTTGAATTTGACTTCAAATTGAATGTAAATGCAGCTTAACACTTTTCTTTGTCCTTTCATTATTGATCTAACAAGTGGAAATAAAAGCAAAAACAACGCGAAAGAAAATAATGAAAAATAAGGTTAATACTGTTGATAGGTTAGGGTTAGGTTGTCATTTTTTTTAAGTGTTTTATCTATGGGTTAAGTCATATATGTAATAAGAATATATCGCGCATTATGCCAATTACGTGTAGCCAAGACCAAAGGACGAATGTATATGAACTAGGCATAAGTCGGTCTACTCGGGAAACCGGTTCGAACTGCGCATGTCACGAATTCTTGCCAATAAGATATTAGGAGGCAATTTCTACGTTTTGAATGCACGTGAAGAAAACATATTCCACTTTTCATTATCGTCAAAACGAATATTTACGGTTAAATTGTATTTGGTTAGCTACATTTTCCATTACTTTTATTAGCAATAATATTCCTTTTTTAGGAAAACTGAAATTACGAACTTAAAACACATAATAAGAGTAGTTTAAATACTTGGAAATTTCCGGTAATAAGATTATTGTATACGAATACAGTAAAGATTACATATAAATATAGCAATGCTTCTTTCCACGCATTTTTGAGGACATAATTTGCTCTATAATCGAATATTTCCCTCATGTATAAAAAATCCCATTAGAGGAGTGCAATTCTCGGAAAATTACAGCGATAATTGCACTGTAGAAACCGAAAGAGCACAGCGATAATTGCATCGTACGTATCTATGGTAATTCCAATGAAAATTTGACAGCGACAATTTAGAAATAACGTCAAAGTCTAGTGAATATATAGGTATTATTAAAAATGTCTCGTTTCTGATTAAAAAAAAATCGTTTTCTTGCATCTCTGTACTTTGTTTACAGTTACATGTACGTTTTTGTATTAAAAAAGAATAAAAATGTATTTTTATAAAACCATGTCTTAATTCGGGAAATATTCCCCCGAATTACACTCGTGCATCAAAATAACCAGAAAATTTTGCATTCGAGCGTGTTGTCTTAGAAAAACTGCATTCGGTCATTTTCATATTTTGCAAAAAGAGCCCTCCACCTTCGGTGTCGGGCTCTTTCTCCAAAATATGAAAATGAACTCATGCAGTTTTTAGACAACACGCTGTCATGCAAAATTATCGGTAATTTTGGTGCACTTGTGCAATTACTTCCGATAATATAACGCCACGAGAATAGGAAGCAATATTCTTGTGATAACGCCAAAATAACAAACTTGTAACAAAACAAAATACAAACAAAGCAATTACAATTCGATATTCAACATGGCCGGTTTTATTTTATTACCGCGACGACGACGACGTCAGCGTAGACAACGATGCTTGCGCTGTAGCCAATAAACGTGTTTATATCCGATTTTGCGCATATCTACCGGTTTCCTAACGAGTCAGACTTATGCGAAATACATACGGCGAAAACATATCCATCTCTCTGTGTCGGTTACACGTCCAACTCATTGGATATATGGGTTAAGTTAACAGATCTTCCTTTGCCAATCTTTTACGTTGCTCCATCATTTATTTTAGATTCTTTTTTTTTTTCGTTTTATTTTATTGGATCGGAACCAGATTCTTGACTTCTTGAATCGTAAGGGGATAAATACGGGTTTGATTGAAATCCGGTTCTATCGGATCGGCTTAAATGGACGGCAATTTCGTGTTGTATTGTTGTTTGTTGTATACGTAGTCACTCTTCCCCTTATATCCCTTAAATATATCGTCACTCCCACAAAGAATCCTGGATTATTTGTGGTCACTCCGTAAACGTCATCAAACATCTGTCAAAAGCAGAGCGAGAACATGACAGCAGAGATGACAGCTATGTGGACAGCTTAAAGACAGCTATTTATCGGTTTATCGTAGGTCGTAGGTGACGTAGGTGTGTGGTGTGTGTATTTATACTGTAATGTATGTGCTAGAGGCAAAATCTACTGCTAACATGTTTCATGTACTTTAAGTGGTCTTTGGTAGCTTTGTTTTATTGTTGTTTTTGGTGAGTATTTTTGTCTTTACAGTTATAATCAGTGTTTTAGCCCTTACAAATTTCAAGGTAGGTTAAATACGGTGACCTTGGCCCTGTAATTTGTGCAGAATAAAATATCCGGAAGCTATATCACGCCTTTCAATTGTTTATTGTTTAAATTAACTCGAGGAGGCTATGAAACATTTGTCGTTCCGTAAACAACAAATTAATTTTCCTTCTTTTCTTGACCAAGCGGCAGGTAATTAACAAACTGGTTCTTTTATAAATTCTTTACTGAATATTATATGAAATGTCTGTGTTTTTATTGCTCTAGGACGTGTTTCTGAAATTACAGCGCTGAATTATACAGGTTCATGTTCATTTATGTTTTAATAATTTTATCTGACTACAGTGTTTTCATAATGAAAGAACCTTGCAATTAGTTATGCTGTAGGGAACAGATTATTTCCTACTTTATATTATCACTGACATGTCTGCATTTATGTAAGTATATTATTTGTTTAAAACAAATTAAAGGAAACTACAACAAAAAGTCTATTTTGTGTTGTTTGTTCATAATTCAAATAAAGATAAAACTCTGTGGGCAAAAATTATACATACTGATAAGGAAATTAGTTGTTTATTTAATTTTATAAGGGTAATTGATTTGTGTAGGTAAGTATCTGTTTTTATTAATTAACTAACATGTGCAACATTTGAATGGTTACTTCACAGGATTAGTAAGACACAAAAAATGGCAAGTACCTACAACAAACCGCCCACCACCCATTAAAGGCACAGCTAAAACTGGTCTACTAAAAGTAGCTTCCCAGCCCACGAAACCTTGGTTTTTTGTTGGCTTTGACTCCTCAGGTCAACCAGTGGATATAAGGAACACTATCTAATCAGCCAAGGCATTGGTAATGAGTGCATTTGTGACAAAATTTACACAAAAAACGAAAACAAATGAGGCTCTTTCCGTTTGGGTGTACCATCTAACCAAGCAGCAGAAATTATGGAGGGGTCCTTGCGGCCTGTGGGAATCTTGATTAACCATTTTCGGAATATTTAGAGCCATCAACAAGTGCAAACTGTTCACGGAGCCCAAAACTGACTGTTTTCCATCAGAATGTGTGTTCAATACGAAACAAGGTTGAAGAGCTGGAGGTATGTCTTTCGAGTGCTCAAGGCAGGATAGACTTTGTATGTTATACATACAGGGTCTCCACAAAACAAACACTCATTGGATATCCATGGATTAAATGTACCCCTTCTAAAACAAATTAAAAAGATATCTTATTTATCCATTAACCACACTCTTTAATCTATGCATAAGGGAGGGTATGTACCAAACTTCTTTTAAAATCCAAAAAGTAATACCCATTTAGAAAAAAGGTAACAGGAATGATGTAAAGAACTACAGACAGATTACCCTAATCCTACCAATAATCTCTAAGATCTTTGAGAGACTACTACAAAATCAAATATAGTTATTTTGAACATAACCAGATCCTAAAAAAAGTTCAATTTGACTTCAGGAAGAACAGATCAACCACAGGAGCTATATTG
>MU191603.1:0-21531 GCA_016904865.1 Pissodes strobi
TTCTCTTTTTAAATTAATTGGATGCACCCAATAAATCCTTTGCCTTCCTTTTTTTATGGCGAATCATGCGATATGGAATCGCTAGTGCAATTATGGATTGATGATCCATGGTGGACGGAACAAACGAAACTAAAACACTTTTCAATAATAAACAATATTCAAACCGGTTGCTAAACGGAGAGGTGTGAAAATTAGATATAATCGGATATACGACGTCGGATTTCTGATGTCGGACTCGGATGAAAATACTCTTACAGATCAGTTATTAGGATATGATATAAGGAAGCCCTTATAAGTGCAATGATAGATCAAAGGAAACAATCAAGGTAAATGTAGTAAGTACCCAACCAGAACTGGTCGGAATAAAAATCTTGGAACACATCCACAAGAGATGCTCGACATCGACAACACAGCCAAACCCAGTTAGGCTTTCATCGAAGGGTACGTTGACACTTACATTGACACAGACACTCTCATAGCGTTTTCGATTGGCAAAAATAGTTTTGCACTGAAAGCGAACTCCTGCAAACCCAGCTCAATTGAAAAATTGCTCTAGTGCAATCCCAATCGAATACGAATTTCATTGACAAGTCGACCTGAAGGGCGGGAAAATGTAACCCGATTCCAAATATTTCTCTTTTTTGTTGCTGTTTCATTCTTATAATCTTTATGTAAGTGAATTAAGTAACTAACCTCATTGTCTGTACATTTATAAATGATGTCTTGGATAAAATTCTTTATTTTTGGAATTTCATGTGTTATTTCACTTAATGCAGCCTCAATTTCCTCTTCTTTACTATCACTCGATGACGATAACAAATCCGAAACTACTTGAATCACGCTGCTATTTACTTTTTTGGCCATTTTTAAGTTATTTGTTTTGCAGCAATTTCGACACGAGCTCCCAGACATTAAGCTGAAAAACATGCACTGAGTGCAAAACGGAATGACCTGGTTCCTCAATCGAACATACAAAATCGCACGAGTTCTACCAATCGCACATAAATATTGCGCCAGTGTTGCACTAGTTTTACCAATCTAAAACGCTATCAGTATTTGCATCTAGCCGGACCGTTCAACTTTCCATCATTCGAACATTTCGGTCGTGATTACAGCGACTCAAGTGACGCTTTCAAAAACTAGCCAATTGAATATCTTACTGCTGCCCCCCGATCGGATTTAAGTACAAATACTACCTGTAAATAATTGTTTATGTGAATCGTTGTTGGAATTTTATATCTTAGATTGGTTTGTCGTACTGCATTTTTTTAAAACTTTTTCCTGATTTTGGGCATGCCTTGGGTTAGTTTTGGTTAGTTATTGTTGGTTGCGCTCCCGTAGCGGACGAAGCGAGCGGAAGGCCATGCGTGATGTGAAATATTAATTTAATGATAAAAAATTTGGGTTAAGAGCCGGATTATAGTGGATATACAGCAGCTTGCATGTATTTCCGCGAATATATTCCATTGCCCACCATTCCGAGCATATTACAACAATAATAATGTTGGCATTGTTACGCAAATACGCATACACAACACCGGGTTCGAATGATGGAATGTTGAACGATTCGGCTAGATTCAGGTCACTCTCAGTCACCTCACAGAGAATGAGTCGGAGGAAGATGCATGGTGGACGCGCTTCTGCATAAGGAAGCTTAATGAAACTTTTTATCTGTCCTTGTTTGAAATCAAAATTTTTGGCTACTTTTACCAAATATGACCTGATACATAAAGAAGTCGTAATTGTTTCTGATTGTTGAATATGATTTTTGAGTATTATTACTATTACTATTACTAAAATATCACATTTGACGAAAAAAATTATATTCTCAAAAAAAAACAATAATTATTAAATACGAACTAATTTAATAGAGGGAGTACCTATTATTGCATAAAAACATTAGTAGAAGCATCCTAATTTGAATAATATGCAACCAAACGATTCGGAGAGAAACTTACCACATAAATTCGCAGTCTTCACAATAGTTTCAAACCCTTACTCTTGGAATGTTCTATATTCGCGTCATCTGGGAGCGTCAAATGGCTTTGACGAATATATCTAACGATATAATTCGAACTGGTGATAAAACGAAATATGGGCTTTTGTTTCGCCCGAATATATCAACATATTCCATGAGAATGAAATGTATTTCATATTTCCTGTCTTATGAAATTAATTTCGTTCAATCCATTCTATAAACCGCAATAAATTATTCACCTACCTCAATACTTACATTAATGACTCCAATTTGTAAATGATAATATTTTATATAATATAACATATATTTTCGCTAAGCTCTTATAGTTGGTAAAAATATGAATTTTAGTTTGGGTTGTATTCAGAAACCTCTATATAAGTAGTATGCAGCTATCCATAATTTTTCTATGGCATCGTGGAAATTATTAGTGTCTGAGTCTAAGGCATGGGAAAACCAATTTCGCTCAACCGAAAGTTCAAGCAAGCAGACTAAATTGTATAGAATGATTGATTTTTAAGCATTCCAACGGCAAAAATTCATGGTCTCTGAAAACTAGTTTTAGGTAAAATAAAACATAATGGAAATTGAACAAGTCGAACTTGGCCTGGAAATAATAGTACAGTCCAATGATTTTCCTCGACTCACTGTGCGCCAATTTAAATTAGAAGTTACTTCTATTTCAAATGAACTGTTGGTCAAATTAGTAAATCCGTGTTTATTTGCATTTCATGACGTTTGAATATTTAAAGTTAAATTGTTGATGAATAATCTAAAGATTCTCGGTTGTAATGGAAGCCATACATTCCTCACGATTTCACAATTATTGCCCTGCTGATAATTTACTGCTATTTGACACCAGGATAGAGATCTGGATTTGAGTTGTTCCGCAGAAATTAACCTTTCAGTGTCATGCACCATACTTTCTAACTTGATATGACCTCAATCTGAATTGTTAGGGGGTGATAACAATGGTTCGCTCTTGGGAAAATACCAATTTTTTGCTATAATATTAATGAATGGTGTAATTCAATTCTACACCATTTGCTTATTGCTAAATTTATTGCCTGGGCAACGGGCAATTTTTAACAACCTGGCATTACACATTTTCATTAAAAGTTTGCAGTGTTATAATTCGTACCACTGCATCTTCTTCCGGCTATTGCTTCACCATGCGTCCAAGAGCCCATTCAAGAGGAGGCTTCAGCTCATTTTTAATTAAGGCTAACATATTTAATTTAACGTTAGGCAAGGATTTTATCGACGTGTCCCGCTGTTGCAGCGTATGCAAACACTCCTGGCTCCAGTGCTTCAAAAAAAATCATAGCGCATTCATTGCAATATTTTCCAGCGAGTTGGGCGATTTATTCAGACATTTTCATATTTTCACTAATTGCCGAAAGAGGCCGTGTGTTCAGCAGTGACTCAATTTGAGTGATTAGTGTGCAGAATTCTGCGCAGGCCATGAGCTTATCTCCGATGACACACACAAACATGCGTTTTACCATTTTGACTCCGGCTTTGCTTAAGCCTTTGAAGTGGGGACTACCCGGAGTAATGAAATGCCATTTTATAATTCATTTTAAAGCAACAGCCACTAGTTATTTACACCCTTAAAATTCGTGTCTTGATAAGAATAAATTTCCGAGACTCTTCCTCTGTGTAAGATAAATCGGCGAAAATTAGCAAAAAAATGATTCAGTTGACAAATTCGAAGACAAATTCAGATGAACTGCTTTGGTAGCACAACAGGCAAAGAGGAAAATGTATGCTTTTGAGACTTTTGCCCCTGGATATTATCTCATACTGATTGCAATGGCACCAGCATAATCTATACACATTTTCAAAAATGCTTTTACTTGGGAAATGCTAAATGTAGAAAGATTGGCCAAGAATGGGACATAAGACTGAGGCTTTGAGCGAAAACACTTAATTCATTGTCAAATGCAACGATACAATGAATTACGAAGATAAATCATCCAAAATTGTTGTAAAATGGGTCTACATAGAGTTTTGAGACCAGGGTGAAAGTTTTCGTTGTAAAATTGCTTTATGATAAGGTCGGTGAATCTGTGATTTTTGTTCAACAATATTGGATGGTTCACACCAAAGGATTTTCTCAACCTACCACATACCCTGAGGACGTCTGCATCGTCGATGAATTACGCAAGTTTCCTGAAAGATTTTAGAAGAGAAGTGGTTATAATTTCAGAAAATGCTTTTTTTACACGTTTAACTATAACTTGTAAAGTTTAACTATAACTTGTAAGAACTTGTTAGAATCGTATGTTCTGCCCCTTTCAAAATACATTAAACGTAGGCCGTTATACGCTGAATTCTTCGTAGGGATCCAAACTTAGTAAGAAAAGTCGAAACTTGTACAGAAGTTTGCATAACTAACCTCTTTTTCCTTGATACACTTCTAAAAGTTTATCTGACAAAATATAGGGCTGTTCTGACCAATTTTCGTAAAATCAAACGTTAAAAGGTTAGGACACAGCTGAACACATCTCTAGTCTCGGTAAGGACACGCCGGTCAAGGTAGTTTTCTGTCCATTAGAGTTGATACATCTAAAATACATTATCCAGCCATAACCTATTGTACTTGCGTCACTAAACCCTTGTACTACCATTTAAGAGACTGATTCAGAAACAAGTATCCTATAAAGCTAAACTTTAGATATTTGAGGTAACTGAGACTCAAAAGTATCCTAAATTTCGACAATTGCTTTAGAAGGTGTGTCATCTCACCCTATTTTTGAAAGCCAAAGTTGTTGCAAAATGTGTTTTCCCATAAGAACGGTTGGCGGTAAAAAAGATCCTACGCTAATAGAAGCCAAGGTCATCTAAGCATATTTTAAAGATTATGTCTTTTTTAGTGCTATAGAGCCAAGTTCGTTTGGTGCCATGTTAATAACTTTCCGAGATATTTTTGTCTGCTTCCATGCAACATGTGGTATTCGCAGGGATCGAAATTTAAAATACAATAAAATAATAATATTCTATCAGTTGTATAGATGGCGCAGGCTACAACACACTACTAGTTCGAATTTGACTGGGCTTGTTTTAAGCCTCAAGTACCGTTCTCTCATCAGTCTCATCTGCTGAACATATAGCGATACTGACGAGCCGACGGCAAAACGCGTCTATGGATGGGTTGGCAGGTGAAAAAGAACGGAAGGTACAGAAGTGCAAACTTTCTGATGCAAATAAATAATTGTTTTCTTGCGATGGGAGTTATTTGATTTTTTTTGTAAAAAAAAACTCTGACTGAATATATGCCTCTGACATTGACAAATGACCCATCATTTTATGTCAAATTTCTCAAGCACGTTTGTCGGTAACAAGCAACGTGCTTGCAACGTCTGTTGATGCATTTCAGAGGACATACATTTATGGCAAGAACTTCTACCTGAAAGATGGATGGTGTTTTACCTACGGCCTAGGACCGTATATCCCAACGTCAATTACTTCATTCCTCTGGGATCCATCTGTATACCAATTACTAGATTGGGCACATTACTTTGGTATAACGACTACTCGCTGGTCTTGAATTACCACTTCAAGAGGAAACAAAGTCATATTGTGTTAGAATATAGTATTTTGGATTCCCTCAGGTTTGCAGATGGATTTTGTTCAATAAATAGCCTTAGGTGTCGGATAAGGTCTCTGATTTTAGTTTACTAGTTTGATGCATTTGCATGGCGCTTTTGCTCGGCTACCTTTTCACAAATCTATGAAGGGGAGCGAGTTCCAGCAACAAAGTCGTCATCGAGGCTATGAGGCATGTCTGCTTAGTCCCTGTCATGCTTAGGCCAGCCGATACGTTTTCCACATTTTATTTTGCACCGTTTTTTCCTTGATTAGACTACCATACGAAGGAGGCTTATGTTTCAGGCGCGCCAATTTTTTTACAGGATAGGTCGCGCGTATAGAAATTTTCTAATAGCAAGTCGCAAGATAAGATTTTTTCTAACGCCAGGATTAGATCGTATCTAACATTTATATTTTTATGTCACACCAGTACATTATTGTGTTTTTATACCATAGATACCATTTACATAATGGATTACTTTATGCCCGTGCGGGCATAAAGTCCACTTTATGGCCCGTGCGGGCATAAAGTACACTTTATGGACTAAAATAATTTAATTGAATTCGTATTTTTGTAAATATTTACGTATTGTGAATGCAATATCGAACTAGTATGACATAATAGTATATTATGATATAAGTGTATAAGAGGGCCTTTAAAGCACGCGCGGCATATTTCAAAACACGACGCGCAGCGGAGTGTTTTGTAAGTCGCAAGGGATTTAAAGGCCTCACAAAAATAGAAATCATTAAAAGTAACAAAACACGAATTAAATGAGCTAGACATTACCCTGTAAAAGAAATAGTAACTACAGATAACGTTGTAAACTAAATATCTGCCTACTGAACAGCTGTGACAAGTAATAAAACCACAAACATATTTGTAACAAAAAAGACATTCAGCGCACGAAAGCGAAGCGACGTGATTGGTCGCGCGCTAGATTATTACTAATATTTGCAATATTTGCACTGCAATGCAAAATCACTTACTCCTTCTCAACAATATTCTCGTGGATGCTGCACTTTAACCACTAGGAGGCATTCCTAAGAGCTCATGATTTTTGGGGAAGAATTAAGAAAAAAGTATGTAGTCAAACTAAATTTGTTAGATTTTTTCTAACAACGGGACCGATGGCGGGTTAAATAAGACTATCAGGTTATTTTAGGTTTGGCGCCCCGCAAATTGTCAATTTTAGCTTTGCACGACCATATTTCAATTCTTACCTTGTCAATTGTCTTTCTTAAATGTTCAATTCCAGGATAATTTGCAGTCCACTATGTCTCTTTGGTATTTAACTTCGCTAAAGAACGTCAATTATCAGCTCTTTAAGGTTGAGCTACGTCTTTGATAAGTTTTACTGGAACTATCTTATTCGGATTGACGTTTTGGCCTTCTTTGCGGCTTCAGTTTACGATAATGTTAAGGGTATTTGCATTAGGCTGGAGATAACTCTTTCATGACTACTAGGTTATCTGCATAGCCCTAATTAATGAAGCCATAGTTTGTTAGTTCTATTAGTAGGTCATCGACCACCATAGGCCAAAGCCGAGGGAACAGGACTCTTTTTTGTGGTCAGCCTTTGGCAGCTACAACGGGTGGTTGCGTCGTTACCGATTTCTGCTGTAAATCTGCCTTTTAGCATGGATTGAATCTATTTAAATATGGAGGGTCCAACACTTCTACGTATGCATGTACCCTTCACGTATTTAAATGAGGTTAGTGCTCTATGCATGCCAATTAGAAACCCAATAAAAAAATGCGACGTGGTTCAAATTAAAAATTCAGAACAGTTTACCTTAAAATTTCGCTCCTTCGGCACAGCTTTATCAGTTAAGATTTGCACTAAAACGGAGTTTTATCTACATACCGAAACAGACATATTGCACACGACGCGCGTTTCGCTAACCACGTTAGCATCATCAGGAGATGATTAAAACTAAATTATGCTATGTTGTAACTTAACACGTTAAGCGCCACTATGAGGGAGAAAAATCACTCGCGGATGCTGTGACAGTATCGCCACATTCCATGCGTGCGCGCGCACCTGCGCGTCATGTCTTCGTGATGCAACCAATCGTTTGTATGTGCCCTGGTGGTCTAGGGGTTTGCATGATTAGCCTTCACTTCGGCGACTCGAGTTCAAACCCCGTCCGGTGTTTAAATTTTTTTTAAGGTTATATTTCTAAACTGTTTTTTTTTCTTGTTTTTGGGTATGTCTTGGGTTAGATTGGGTTAGCACTTGGTTAGTTTCCTTTTCTTGAGCCCCCGTAGCGAGCGGTAGCGAGCGGAGGGGCATTCGAAAAGTGAAATATGGCATGGAATGTAGCGATACTGTCACAGCATCCGCGAGTGAAAAATCTAGTCCCCCAGACTATAGTTGTTTTTTTACTACTAACATGATAAATCACCATTATTTACTCCATTCCTCAAATGAGAAGTAACATTTCTCACCCTAGGTAAATAATAATATTTAAAAAACCTAGCTCAATAATGAAACGGAAACGGAAAATGTCAAAATGTCAAACTTGTTAGTTTGACAACTAGTTGTCATTTCGGATTATTTGAAAAATGAGTAGGAAATGATTAATTTCAAAATCTAATCAATTCAAATAATGATAAGGATTGTATCAGTGCTATTAGTAAAAAAATTATATACAGTATGACTCACTTTTCATGACTCCCCATAATATTCTTATTAATAATGCGATTTTGTCAAAATTTAGATGGAAAGAAGGTACTTTGTATGTATGGAGCTGTCAGGAGATTATTAGCGTTTTTTGGCGAGTAACCACAGTTAACTACAAGTAATACTGAAGTAAGTGCCAAGCGGGCACCCCACCGCAAATTGTACTGTCTGCTTCTGTCTTCGCCAAAATACCGTAGTTAGATCTTGCATTGCTAGAAAAGAATATAGATATTTTGCATATTTATTTGAAAATGATCAGTTTGATCAGTGCAGAACGTTTACTCATATTTTTAATGACAGAATGGTGGCCTCTGGAGATAAGCAAACTAATGGTATTTTTTCGATGAATATGTTCAGGATACTTTATGCTGCCCAAATCCCATTTGGGGCACATTTGTGTAGGAATTCCGATGCGTATGAAGCTTCTATAGAAGAATTTCATGAACGTATAATTTACAAACTTGTTCAGAATGGAAAAACAAACATTTCACGTGTTTAACGTTTCAAAATTAATCCGCCATGACTCCATCAAACCTCGAGTACCACACCTCGTCACGTATGTAAGTTGTAGTAAGCCGTAGTTGAAAAATGATGATGTAATAGTGACGTCACGAAACTTCCCCTCACTTACCACAATTAAATTAATCCTCGTGAAAACAAAGTAGTAACCTGTAGTATGCCGTGGTTAATTGTAGTTAGCTCGCGAAAAAACGCTTCTTGTTACGATATCTGTCAGTTAGACAACTGAACTTCCAGGCTACTTGATATTTGGAACTATTTGAAAAATAAGTAGAAAATTACTAATATAAAAATCAAATCGAATCAAATATGGTAATATATCAGTGTTAGTAGTAAAAAAAATTCTATATATACCTCGGTTGAGAAGGCCATTATTAACCTCGCACATTATATCCTTCGGCGCTACGCGCCTCAGGATATAAAAGTGCTCGGTAAATAATGGCTTACTTCTCAACCTAGGTATATAATATACTATTATTATACAAGGGAAAAAAGTATTAGATTTTAGCTCGAGGTTGTGTTGCCTCCCGACGCGAAGCGGAGGGAGACAAAAAACCGAGAGCTAAAATCTAATAATTTTCCCGTGTATAATACACTATTTTTTTCTGGGAAAAACGACGATTTAATATTGAAAAATCATATTACTACAATATATTAAAGTCAGAAAATTATCGATGTGAAATTTGAATTTTTAAACTGGTAGGCTGTTGTATTTATAGTGACAATAGACCTGCGTTGCTATAGGGAAACCTTTAAAGTAATCAAATATCTGTCAATTTAATTCTGTGATTTGATTTATGTGTATATTATGTATGTATAGCCGGGAAAAAAGTAGTCACTTTTTTTCCCGGGGAAAAAAGTAATTTCGTGAAAAGGGATATTTTATTACCTGGCAACAGAGATAAAATGTCAAACGTTTCTCCAGTCACAGAAAAAACTTTTTTTATTGTAGTTTTTGCTTTTATTTGGTATCATTTTTGTATATAAATCTGATTTTTTCAAAAATATACTCTGCAGGCCGCATCAGAAGTGTTTGTTTTTAGACATAATTTTTCTAAAAAAAATTGATAAAAATTCTGGGCTAACATTAACTTCTGGTGTCCGGGGCCACAATCCATCTATTCCCATATGAGTTATTGTACACATGGTCGAGTTACACGGCAAAAAAGAACAGCGAGCGTTGCGACACAACATGTGTGTCTCGAGGCCTGGGGAACAAAAGCAGGTGTGACTTGCGCATTATGTCTCATGGCGCTTAACGTGCTTTTAAAATATGAATTTTTAATTCAATCGTGCCAAGAAGTTGAATTTTTTATGTGACAGTGATCATTTTTACTTTTCGGTTATTCTTCCTAGTAGATGCAAATATTCTTTAAAATTCGAGACTGGATTTTTCATATTTTAAGGACTGTTGTTCCTCTAAGAGCTATTACATGATACGCAAATCCATAAATCACGAAGTCTAGAGACATTCAGTCCAAAATTAGTGTATTCATTACTGCTTAATGGTTGTATATAGTACGGCGGTTAGTCAAACCAACCTTGCATTTTTGAGTAGAGCATTGAGATTTAGCACAGTAGTAGGATACACCAATACCATAGCCTAAAGAAGAATATAGCTGCGAAACTTAAGCGCGGCACCTTTGATAAGCGAGGACCAACTTTATCACTATGTAGTGGGGAGGAAATAGATAAATCTAACTTGACGTCAACCCCACGGCAATCTTTAGTGAAGTGAGCCGTACTCAAATTTTTTGAGACTTTATATACTAAAATTGTTACTCTCCCCTATTATTTTATTTAAACTTCCACTACAAAATATATGATTTATAAAATACTGCTTATTTCGAGTAGAGAATAACGAATTTTTTAACGATCCAAAAAACTGCATAAAGAGAGCAGGATATTTATTTAAACATTACACCTGAAAGAAATATTTAAAACTGTCTTTTGAAATGAAATTAAAAATGGCGAATGTAGATTAGTTGTAGTAAGTACTGCATTCTTGAAAGAAAAGTCAATTACCTAAAGAAAAATATAATTGAGTTACATATTATTTTGATAAATTACGATCAATAAAACAACTCATTTATGTAGAGAATTATTTATTTTTTAACGTTATAACACGCATATTAAATAGAAATTGAAATAAACTGAAATGAAGTTCACGAACTAGTTTATGCATGAAGTGTACAATTACGCTAAATGGGCGCAACATGTACAAGGTGCTGATGAAATCTGAAATAATGGATATATCTGGATAACGATCGACTTTTTCGAAAAATAACCAGCTAAAACAATGTTTTTGAGACTTACACCTTTATTGTAGATTCCGAACTGTTTATTGTCAAACGAAATGTTTTGCACTTTCTTATCTTCCACATAACCACAACCTGGAAAATACTCCCCGCCAAACCGAAAATTTGGTATCTCTAGATAGATACTAAATAACTAAGATAAGAAGATGCAAATCGTTTCGCTCTAAGTTAAACCGATCAAATTCTACAGGGGTTTAAAGTTACAACAATTTCAAAGTTACTGTTTGAAAACAGTTGCATTTGAATGTAAGGAATGCTATTCGACATGCTACATGAAATATATCTAGAATTTTTAGAAGAATTCGAAAATCGGAAAATATGTCCAGCTCTTTTGAGACCTTTTATATTGAAATATAACTCAAAAATATTGTCAAATTAAAATCACCATGGCTAAATGATGAAATTTTTGTAAGAGTAATAAAAAAAATTAAAAACATGTTATTTCTATAAAATGTATATACATATATATTTTATGAATGTTTCCATATTATTAATTTTCGATTATTTTTGGGCTCTTTAAATTTTGTAACCTATTCCGATACAGTCCGTTTTGGTGCTTTTGGTAACTTTTGATTAGTTTGGGTTAGTTCAATCAGCTTTCGTTTAGTTTTAATTTATTTTAGTCATTTGAACCGGTTCCGATACATTATAAACAATTCTAAAGTTTATGGTTAGTTTTGGTTAGTCGCCAAAATTGGGTCGTTCAATCAACTTTCGATTACTTTTGGTTCCGATACGTTATTACCAATTTTCCATCGCTTGTCTTCCGATATGATTACATTGTAGTTTCTGAATCACCATACCCATCGATACGTTTTTAAAGCATAAATTTTTTTATCTTCAACCCGAACCTGCTATCGCACCTCGATGCTTACTCATTCTGTTTTCCGTATCCTTCGAATACGTTCAAAAACCGTGTTTGTTTGTGAAATAAAATGTCGAAAAGAAGGGAAAATATATTGTCCAGTTCCTCAAGTAAGTGCTAATAAATTCTATATAGGACTAGTCCGATGGCCTAATATTTACGAACAATAAATGGTCGTTGATAAGTTATTTTGGGGTTTGTTTATACTTGTTTAGGTTAATCATTTTCTATATAGTAGGCCGAGGGCCGAATATCAACATACAATGACACAATGTACAGTTGATAACTATACAACTTGTATTGAGGTTTGTTTACGTTAAGCTCACTATTTACAACTAGGCTATTTTAAATAATTAGAATAATTAAAAAACCTTGGATAACAGCCGAGGGCTTATTAAATTCATATTCATGCAGGTTTTCAGTAAGGCACAATACGCTGACCTAACCGAGAGAAATAGGAAATAAAGTACATAGGCCGAGGGCCTTGTAATTTGCGGACGAATAGTACTCGATCAAAAAAAAAATGTTCTTGCCGAGGGCAATAGAAAAAGAATACGTTCAGGCTGAGGGATTCGCAAGACAAAACATTCTTATTATTTTTCTTATTATAAATTATTAATTAGTTAAGCCTATGGTCGAGGACCTAACTGTTCGACTTCCCCACAAAGAGTTGGTTAGAGTTAGATAGTGCATAGGCCGAGGGCCTTATAATTTGCATACAAATAGCACTCAATCGAAAAATTCTTGCCGAGGGCATAAAAAAAAATAGGTTTAGGCCGAGGGTTTCGCAATACAATTTTTTTTTAATATTATAAATTATTAATTGATTGATTGATTATTAATTGATTAAGCCTAGGGTCGAGGACCTAACTATTCGACTTCCCCACAAAGAGTTGGCTAGATTGAGTTAGATAGTGCATAGACCGAGGGCTTTATAATTTGCATATTATACAAATAGCACTCAATCGAAAAATTCTTGCCGAGGGCATAGAAAAAGAATAGGTTTAGGCCGAGGGCTTCGCAATACAAAAAATTGTTAATATTATTTTTATTATAAATTATGAATTTATTAAGCCTAGGGTCGATGACCTAACTATTCGACTTCCCCACAAAGAGTTGGTTAGATTGAGTTAGATAGTGCATAGGCCGAGGGCCTTATAATTTGCATACAAATAGCACTCAATCGAAAAATTCTTGCCGAGGGCATAGAAGAAGAGTAGGTTTAGGCCGAGGGCTTCGCAATACAAAAAAATCGTAATCATATTTTTATTATAAATGATTAATTGGTTAAGCCTAGGGTCGAGGACCTAACTATTCGACTTCCCCACAAAGAGTTGGTTAGATTGAGTTAGATGGTGCATAGGCCGAGGGCCTTGTAATTTGCATACAAATAGCACTCAATCGAAAAATTCTTGCCGAGGGCATAGGAAAAAGAATAAGTTAGGTTTTGACATTGTAACGGCCGAGGGCTTCGCAATACAAAAAGTTCTTAATATTATTTTTATTATAAATTATCAATTCATTAAGCCTAGGGTCGAGGACCTAACTATTCTACTTCTCCCCTAAAAGTTGGCTATTGACTTAAGTACTAAGAAGTGATCGTTTATTATGCCAACTCCAAACTTGTCATCGCCAAATGATAATCAGATACACTTTGTGTGTATACCTAATATTTCCCTTGTTTATGCAGCAATAATCAATTCCAATAGGGACAAAATAGTATATATTTTTAATATGGTCGTGTACCTATTTAATTAAAATTTCAATCATGGACTGGCTCCTTATTGTCTGCAAAATAGCTGTATATTTTACAGGGTGTTAGTTGTTTTGACTAAAATATAACCCGCAGACTATTGTCTGCAAAATAGCTGTATACTTTACAGACTGTTAACTATTTTGACAAAAATATCTCCCGCAGAATATTGTCTGCAAAATAGCTGCATACTTTACAGGGTGTTAGGGCAAAACATATTTGGCATTAAGGCCGTGGTCCAGACTTTCTGACGGATAGCCGTGGGCTATTCAGTTAATTCTATCATCACTTGAGCGATTAAAAGCCTGTGAGCTAACAGTATATATTTTAATATGGTCGTGGACCTATTTAATTAAGATTGCAATCATGGACTCCTTATTTTTTGCAAAATAGCTGCATACTTTACAGGGTGTAAGTTGTTTTGACTAAATTATATTCTGAAGACTATTGTCTGCAAAACATCTGTATACTTTACAGGGTGTTAGTTGTTTGACTAAATATCCCGCATATTATTGTGTGCAAATTTAATTATTTTCAAAGGTTTGTACAACACCAATTGGGGCAGGGGCCAACAGCTGTAGGAGCCGTTAGCTAACAACACCAACCATTTGTGATGCTTGGCTGATGCACTTTACTGTTTTGCAATGTGTATAATGCTCCTAAATGATTTAGAATTTATTATAAATACAGAAAAAGTCAGTTAATACCATCATAAAAAAAACATACCTATAGGATTTACTTATGACTTAATTCAGAGGACCGTTTCTTTACCTCTTAAGAAAATGAATTCAATAAAAGAGGCAATTTAAAAAATATGTTAACAAGACAGGTACTACAATTCGAGATTTTGCAATAATTATTGGTGTTTTGGTAGCAGCGACTCCTGCCGTTCCTCGGAGTCGTCATCGTATCAAAAGACAAGGGCGCTCAAAATTTAAAGCCTTAATAGGAAAGTCGTACAATGACAGAATATTAATTTCAAAAGATACAAAGCAAATTATTAGCTGGTGGATAGACAATCTAGAATATACCTACTGTAAATATGAAGCCTAGTACGTTTTCATTGGAATTTTGTTTTTTTTTCTTATGCGTCTGCGTCTCCTGCAGGCTATTGTAACGGCCAAAAAGGTCGCGAGTTTTGGGAAGAAGCCGACAAGTCTAAGCATATTAATTACCTGGAAATTAAAGCTGCTTGTCATGGCTCGAAATTAAAGTTGCTTGTCATGGCTTACAATTATTCACTAAATCAAATGAAAATAATGGATTCTTACTTAGAATCGATAATAAGATGGCAATATCCTGCATTAATCGTGGGGGAAGCGTAAAATATCGAAACTTAACCAATATAACCTTTCAAATTTGAGGCTGGTGTGAACAAAACGTATAACACTCTTTTCATCTTATATCGCTTCAAAAGAAAAAAGGAAGCCGATAAGGCATCAAGACAAACTTCCGTTGAAACAGAATACGAAATAAACAAGCAGGTATATCAGAAAATAATAAGCGGTTAGATTTATTTGCAACTTATTATAATGCAAAATGCAATAAATATATTTCCTGGTTTCCGGATCCAACCTCCACAGCAGTCGATGCATTTACAATTTCTTGGCATGATGAGTATTTTTACGCTTTTCCCTTATTTTCTATGATATTTAATGCTTTAGATAAATCTATACAGGATGAAGCCACCGGAATATTGGTAGTACCTGTGTGGCTATTACAACCCTGGTATACCTTGTTTCTTAGTTTATTAGTTGGGAAACCGTTGACTTTTATTTAAATCGAGTAAAAATTGATTACTCTCTATAGAGACTCTCATCTCTTATACAGGAAAATTTTTCCTGGTGGCAAGGAAACTGTCTGAGAAGCATTTCTTCAAAGAAGCATTTTCGGTCACGCCATCCCAATAATGTTTGCATCCATCTCAGAAGGAACTTGGAAACAGTACAATGTTGTGATTTTAAAATTGTTTTACTTGTTCTTGTGTTGATAAAACACCAGCTTTTAGTATTTTTACTTTATGTATTTATAATAATGCAACGATATATAAAATATATCTAACAACAACACTGTCAACGTTATCCTACTGTCTAAACTGCTGCTAACTTAATAGTAATAACATAGACGTACCTATAAATATTTTTTGTTAAAACAAATTGTTAATTAATATTTAACATACAACGCTTGTGTTAATAAGTAGGTATTATAATTTCTGTAACAGCAAAATTTCGATGTCTTTACTTATATTTTAAGCATTTATCTGGCCTTTTTAGTTCGCGAAGTAAACAAAGGAGCTTCTTAGGTCTTGATAAGTACCTATAGATAACTTTATGTTTCACCGCCTAATAGGGATTAATATATAATAAAAAGATTTTTGGAGGGAAGCTACAAGTTAAAGCCCCCTAAACCTAAATACGATTTTACATGGAACGTTGAACCTGTATTACTATATTTATCAACACTTTACCCTTTACAACATCTATCACCTGATAAACTAACAAAGAAAACGGTAACACTTATGGCACTAAGTTCAGCACATCGGATCCAAACATTAAGCAAAATTACGATCGACAATAATAGATAATAGAAATTGAAAATTTCGGAAAAAATTTAAACCTCAGCTTCCTATAAAAAACAGCCTATTTTCCGTATTTTCAAAAACCAGAATTACCTATTATGTGCCGCAAATTCTATAAAAGAGTACATTAAAGTCACTGTGCACCTTCATTCCAATTATACATCCCTATTCTTAACTCTCAAAAAACCACATCACCACGCAATAACTCAAACCTTGAGTAGGTGGATCAACTTAATTTTTAAAAACAGTGGTATGGTATGAACGTTAACGTCTTTACCGGATATAGTGTAAGACACGCCAGCACGTGAGCAGCCTTTAAGTTTGACGTAAACATAAATGTCATTTAGAGTATAGCAGGGTAGAGTCCTATAAATCTGACACTTCTTCAGATTCTATACTCGACCTCTAGGTACGCCCAGTGACATATTTGCCAATACAATTTTAAATTTGAGTATATCTTAGCCCTCATAGGTAGTCTTTTAAGTATTCCGTTGCCTAAGGTTCAATTTATAATATTTGTTTTGCTCTGATTGTATGTCAATAATATATGTTAAATAAAATACTTATATTTATTTAAGTGGTTAAGGAATTTATAGGACAGAATTTTCATTGAACTTTTTCATACTTAAAAAAGAGTTGAATTGAACGACTTTGGTGCCTTAATTGTGTTTTTTGTGGTATTCTCAATATTGGAGGTAGAATAATGCAAAATTGCACCATATAGCTTTAAACAGCTACAATGTAATCATATCGGAAGACAAGCGATGGAAAATTGATAGATTAATCGAATACCTACTTACCTGTATGGAGATTAATCGTAATTTTCTGAGCTTGTCTTCCGATATGATTACAACCCTCCCAACCACATGCCCCTTAGGCGGGCAATTTTGCTCTAAAACAGAATGAGTAAGCATCGAGGTGCGATAGCAGGCTCGGGTTGAAGATAAAAAATTTTATGCTTTAAAAACGTATCGATGGGTATGGTGATTCAGAAACTACAATGTAATCATATCGGAAGACAAGCTCGGAAAATTACGATTAATCTTCATACAGGTAAGTAGGTATTCGATTAATCTATCAATTTTAGTGTTTTGGTTAGTCGCCAAAATTGAGTTCTGGGTTAATTTTACCTTCAATATTTTTAAGCTATTCCGATAAGTTTTAGCCCGTTTTGGTGCTTTTAGTTACTTTTGGTTTGTTTTGGTTAGTCTTTCAATCAAATTTTGGTTACTTTCAATTAGTTCCAATTTATTTTAGTTATTTGAACCGGTTCCGATACGTTATAACCAATTTAAATGTTTTTAATTAATTTAAGTTAGTCGCCAAAATTCGGTTAATTTCTGTTAGTTTCAACTTACTTTAATATTTTTAATCTGTTACGATACGTTTTAGCCCTTTTTGGTGCTTTTGGTTAGTCGTTCAATCGACTTTCGGTTAATTTCAGTTAGTTTTAATTTATTTTAGTCATTTGAACCGGTTCCAATACGTTATAAGCAATTTTAAAGTTTTTAGTTACTTATGGTTAGTCGCCAAAATTCGGCTAATTTGGGCTAGTTTTAACTTACTTTAGTATTTTTAATCTGTTCCGATACGTATTAGACCGTTTTGGTGCTTTTAGATACTTTTGGTTAGTCATTCAGTCAACTTTTGGTAACTTTCGTTATAACCAATTTAATGTGTTTGGTTAATTTTAGTTAGTCCTCAAAATTCGGTTAGTTTTGGTTAGTTTCAACTTACTTTCTTTCAATCAACTATCGGTCAATTTCAGTTAGTTTTAATTTATTTTAGTCATTGGTTTACCAATTTTAATGTTTTTGGTTACTTGCCAATATTCGGTTAATTTGGGTTAGTTTTAATTTACTTTAACATTTTTAATCTGTTCCGATACGTTTTAGCCCGCTTTGATGCTATTAGTTACTTTTGGTTAGTCATTCAATCAACTTTCGGTTACTTTCAGTTAGTTCCAATTTATTTTAGTCATTTGAATCGGTTCCCATACGTTATAATCAAATTTAATGTTTTTGGTTAGTCGCTTAAATTCGTTTCGTTTTGGTTAGTTTTAACTTACTTTAATTTTTGTAACCTGTTCCGATACGTTTTAGCCTGTTTTGGTGCTTATGGTTACTTTTCGCTAGCTTTGGTTAGTCGTTCAATTAACTTTCGGTTAGTTTCAGTTAGTTCCAATTTATTTTAGTCATTTGAACCGATTCCGATATCGTATGATCAAATTTAAGTTTAGATAAACAAACTAACACGATCTCTCACGCGTATGGCGTCATGTGGCAAATGTAGCTTGTACTTTTTCACGATTTGAGGCCCTATATTAGGAAATCAGAAACATTTTCAATGTTAATACAGTCCATTTGCATTCGTTTCGTATTATCAATTAACTGGAAAATGTAGACACTGGCACTGGTTGACAAAATCAATGTTTTACACCCAAGTCGTTTAACTTTGTATTCAATCTGACACGTAATATTTAGCATTATGTGTTATCTTTGTGCATTATGTGAATGTATACAAATAATTTGCCTTACCTTTTATCATCTTTGGAAAATGAAAAAAAGAACTGTGGGAATAATAATTATTATTATAACTGTTTATACATCCCATAGCTGCACAACTCTGCCGTCCTTCTCCCATTTTAACACATAAACATTAACTTATTTATATAACATACCAATAAAACAATATATTATATACATAACGATAGTCTATTTATCCAAATAACAAATCTTTTCCAATTTTAATTCCTATGAAAATTTATTGCACTCCGGCCCAGGTCAGCGCGTATGATTGGCATCGAGTTCCAACTGCGTAGTGTCCTCGCTTCAGTGAGCTTCAGGAAGAAAATTTGATTCCATTCCCCGCTAAACGAGCCGAGTGTCGCGGCTATTCTTCTTTAGGCTATGCTAATACCTCAATTTTAAGATGTAGAACCAAGTTTGCAACCGCGGGAGAGCAGCGGTATGGCGGGTTGCATACCTGGAAGGGGAAATTTTGAAAAAATTGCTAAACGAGAACACCCGACCGTTTCTATGGCTGAATATCACTCACAAATATTACGGAGGTATTCTGAAATGTAACTGAATCATGTGCCAGTCGCCTGGTGGCAGGTTGCCTACCCCCTAGGCGCAGAAACTAATGATATCGATTTTGTATTGTTAAGCTAGGGATTTTTGTGGGTGACTCCATTTTCACATAAATAATATAAATAAATCAGCTCCTAATGGACCTGTACACTGTTTTTAAACAGGGAAAAAGTTTTTAAATCGGCATGCTCAAATATAATAACCTCAAAACAGTTAACTTTAGGTTACCTCAGTTGTAAGGAGGACCGAAAATTATAAGATTAAGAAAAGCGATATGTACTACAAACAGAAAGTTTAAAAACATCATTCAAAGCGTTTAGCATTAATTCCATACTGTTATTAATGGATGATATTATTCATTGTCCTAGACGTAATCACAGAATGTAATAATACTAATTCTATTACATCACAAATTTGAGTACTGACGATTTATTCAATTTGAATAATCGTAAGTACTACTTTGAAAGCTCTAAGCAGGCTGTGATAACTATGGAAACTCCAGGGCGAGACTAGTAGTTAAGGGACTTGAGCAAGGAACTGTGTCAATCCATGAGCCAATTAAACAAATAAGTTAATAATTTTTAGCCATTTTCAAGTTCCAAAGGACAACAATGGAGAGAAGGGCCAAATTAAACCATTGAAAACTATAAATGATCTGTTTAGTAGATTATACGTTGCAATTAGTAGCAAACTCCCGGCTAATTTCAACGAGTTCTTCAGCAATGAGAGCCACGAATTTCCACCAGCATTCTCAAACACGAAAGGCTTTTGAATCAATGTCTCACTTCCTGGTCTACATCTGCAGCAGAATACCCCAATATCCAAGCCAATATTTTGGATGGACGAGCAATAATTATACACTTGCTGAAGCCGGGTCTTTGTCTGCTTTTTTATGACTATTTTCCTTGAATTCATTGAAAAGAAATTTTCTATGGTCTCTCGATTGGTTATAGTTGGGGGATTTGTAAGTACTTTGAATTACGAGCCTTTATTACAAGCTTTTATTTACTTTCACCTGTGGGTCTGTCTGTCTGTCTGTAATCAAATCTTGCAAGCTGAATTAGAACTACTTCTATATGTCCGATTGACTTGAAATTTGGTACACGTTTATAGTTCCGATGACAATACAATATTATAATGTTGTGAAGTTACACCTCCCCCCCCTTTCAGAGGTAGGGGAGGGGGGCACTACTTAAAGTATGTCCGATTTCGTTTAAAATTGGTATTTGGGGGTGTTAGGGGACAAGGAATATGAATTTTCTATCAGATTTTGAAAATTAAAAATGGCGGATTCAACATGGCCGATATTGGGTTAAATGTTGCAAGTCAATTTCAGCTGACTTCTACATATCCAATTGGCTTCAAATTTGGTATACGTTTGTAGTTCAAATGATAATATAAAAATATGGTGTTGCTTACACTCCCCCTCCCCCCCCTCCCTTTTCAAGGGTAGGGTAGGGGGTCAGTACTTAAAGTATGTCCGTTTTCGTTTAAAATTGGTATATGGTGGTTTTTGGGGACAAGGAATTTGAATTTTTTATCAGATTTTGAAAATTTGAAATGGCGGATTCAACATGGCCGATTTTGGGTTAAATGTTGCAAGTCAATTTTAGCTGACTTCTACATATCCAATTGGATTCAAATTTGGTATGCGTTTGTAGTTCAAATGAAAATATAAAACTATGGTGTTGCCATTGTTTATTCTTATAAAGACAGTGGTGTTGCTTACACTTCCCCCCTCCCTTTAAATGTTAGTGGCGAAGGCACTACTTAAAGTATGTCCGATTTATTTTAAAATTCATATTAGGGGGTTTTTAGGGACAAGGAATATACATTTTTTATCGGATTTTGAAAATTCAAAATGGCGAATTTAAAACGGCTTTTATTATATACTACGAATCTAAGTTTTATAAATAAAAATATAATATTTACTAAATTTGTGATTTTGCTATACTTACCGTTATACCTACTAAAAAGTAAAAAATAAATAAAAGTAAAAAAGAATTTTAAAACAAGCTTTTATTTAATGCACTAAAAAGAAGAAAATAAAATTTGAAGTAGATCAAATCCATTATTTTGTTACATTAAACATTTTTATATGATATAAAAGCTTGTCGCGAGAAATTTAAACAGGAAAATCTCGCGACAAG